>VDFB02281492.1:783735385-783775883 GCA_007258455.2 Sequoia sempervirens
GAGCAGTAATTAATATTTTTGCTGATATATCTCATGACTGTATGGAGATTTATATGGATGATTTCACTACCTATGGAGTCACATTTGAAGAAGCACTAGTGAATTTAGAAAAGTATTAAAAAGGTACAGAGAGAAAAATTTGTCTCTAAACAAAGGAAAGTGCTTCTAATGATGGAAGAAGGTATTGTTCTAGGTCATCATATTTCAAAGAATGGAATTCAGGTTGACCCTCGCTAAAATTGAAGTTATTCAGAATTTACAAACTCCTGCAAAATAAAAAGATGTTAGAAGTTTTCTTGGTCATGCAGGGTATTATAGAAGGTTTATAAAAGACTTTAGTAAAATTGCCAGTCCACTTTATGCTTTGTTAACAAAGGATTCCCAATTTGAGTGGACCGAGGCCTGTGAAAAATCCTTCCTGTAGCTAAAGGACTTGCTTACCAAAGCCCCTGTTCTTCAAGGTCCAAAATGGAACCTGCCTTTCACATACATGCTGATGCGTCTGATTTTGGTATAGGAGCAGTTTTAAGTCAAAAAGAAAATTCAATTGAGCATGTTATCTACTTTATCAGCAAAAACCTTCAAGGTCCTGAGCTCAACTATACTGTTACAGAAAAGGAATTGCTTGTAGTAGTATATGCTTTGAATAAATTCAGGCATTATGTCACAGGTTATCAGATATTTGTCCACACCGACCATGCAGCAATCAAGTACCTGATGAACAAACCTGCCATTTCTGGTAGATTGGCACGATGGCTCCTGTTGTTACAAGAATTTGATATCACAATCATTGACAAACCAGGAAGAGCTAATGTCGTAGCTGACTTTTTATCAAGACTTCAATCAGCTGCATCTGAGGAACAAGAGGTCATTGATGATAGATTTCCAGATGAACACTTGTTTTCCATTGTTGCATATACACCTTGGTATGCAGATATTGCTAATTATCTAGCATCAAACATAATACCAGCTCATTTTTCCCCAAAAGAAAAGAAGTTGTTGACAGAGAAAAGTTTCAACTTTACCTGGATTGCCAATTGTCTGTTTTATACTGGCCCTGATCAAGTAATGCGAAGATGTGTAAGAGAAGATGAGACTTATGATATCTTGCATGCCTGCCATGATGAACCATGTGGAGGGCATTTTGTAGCAAAAAGAATAGCAATGAAAATTCTTACAATAGGGTATTACTGGCCAACATTACATAAGGATGATGTGGCCTATACAAGGAAGTGTGACAGATGCCAGCGTATGGGAAGACCAACTAAGTCAGATGAAATGCCACTATATCCGCAGGTAATAGTCACCCCTTTTGATAAATGGGGGATGGATTTGTGGGACCAATTGATCCACCATCAAATGGAAAGTCATATATTCTAGTTTGCACGGATTATGTCACAAAATGGGTCGAGGTAAAAGCTATGACTAATGCCCGAGATAACAAAGTTGCTGAATTTTTGTATGAACAAATTTTCACCAGATTTGGATTTCCCAGAGAGCTTGTAACTGATCAAGGAGCTCAGTTTACGTCAAATCTGATCACTGCACTTATGAATGACTATAAGATCAAACACAGGAAGTCCAGCCCCTATCATCCTCAAGCCAATGGTCAGGCGGAGGTAACAAACAGAGAAATTGAAGCAATCCTCACAAAGACAAGCAGGTGTCTCCTGCCACTCTTCAAGAAATGGCTCCGCCTTTCTCCCCGTAGAGCGCTCCTCTAATTTTCAAAAGCATTGCCTATAATAAAGGTTTCTTTAAGAAAACCCTTTTCTCCATTTAAATTTATCGCCCCCACCTCATTTCTTTATCTTCCATCCATCCATTCCATCCATCCATTTCATTCGTACATTTCATTTGCCCACGTCACCCGTCCACTTCATCCGTCTGCATCAACCTTAATTCAGATATCTTTCCAACTTGTCAATTCATGCAGCGCCGTCATCTTTCTTCACACGTACATGCAATTACTAAAGGTACGCCATATCTTTTCATATCGCATATTTGATTTATTTCATTCCATTCAATTACTGCTATGCATGTACCGGTCATTATCACCCGAATCTCTACCTATTTTTTACTACATGTGAGGACACATGTCATCTTTTAAGTAGGGGGTGGGGTAATTCATCGTTTGAAGCCTGTCTTTTCACCGCTGCCATAACTGCAAAATAATCTTTCTTTAATATATTTCTGGTACTTTCCAAACGTGATTGCATGACCTTCTTTAATGCATCTTTTTCTTACAAACTACGATTAAGAATGCTTGTTTAAGAAAGTTCATTTTGGAAAAAGAAGAAATGTGGGCGGCCCTCGACGAGAAAACCGTGAGCAAGTAAAAGGAAATAAAGAATTTGTAAGAGTTAATGCCGAGGACCAAAGATTGGCCAAGTAGGCGCATGATGAGCCTAAAATATGCTCATAATTTGATGATATGATAAACTTTTATATGATTTCATTTTTGTTATTTCATGGCTGTTTAAACTTTGATGAAACCTTTTATGGGGATATCCTGTAGCAAGACACTTTTATATTCCTACAGCCTATTGTGTTGACTTGATTGCATTTATTGCCCTGTTGACTCCCGAAAATGGCTGGTATATCGTATACAGTTTTTAAATGGTGAAGTAGATTTGAAATGTGTGATTAATGAATAGATATCGTGTATGTACCATATGCCTCTTCTTGCGCGTCTGTTACCTTTTGTTTCGCAGGTTGCTTGAAGAATGACGATCAAGTCAAGCTTGTTTTATCTCGCCTTGCAAGAGTTCTCCATTTCCCATTTATTCTTTGAGGAGTTCCACAGCACTTTGACCCAAAACCCATTTTGGAAAAGATTTTTAATGAAAAGTCAATCTGGAGAGAGTGGAGCACTAGATTCTCTCTGAATCGGGTTGAACACATAAATTCATTTATGAAGTTTGTTCCTTGATTCAGGGATATACTTTACTTCCACGTCTTTCTTTGATGAAGTTGGTTAGTTAGTTGTTCTTCTAATTTAAAAATAAGATACTCCTCTTGCGCGAGGTGGTGATAGAAGAGAAATAGAATGAGTAATAGATGATTTTTAGGTAAGATAGAAACAGAGTAGCAGAGATCATGTAAGAATCAGTATGATAATGAAAGACAGAATCTGTTTGACCAGAAGCAGAGTTTGTTGTTAGTTTTCACACCAACAAGACAATGTATTTCATTATGTCTTCATGAATAAAGATCGATGAAGTTCTGAGTTCAGCATCTGTGTAATCAGTAGATGCTTGCTAAGGGGGCCCACTTAGTAAGTATCTATAGTTAATTAGTTAGATGTTCTTTTCTGCTGATATCCAGTTAGCTTTCATCTTTTGAAGTTTTATGTAAATCCCGGGCCTTACATCGCTCCTCGCATATAGAGAGTCCATCCCTGTGACCTGCTTCTCGCAAGTACAAGGCCAGCTCATGGTTTCCAGCTTTTAGTCAGAAGGCATGTAGCTTCGCTTTAATCAAGCATAGTTGAGTTAAAGAATTCTGCATTACCATTCTGTAGCTTAGATAGAATTTCTTTCCAGTATGTATTTTTGCTAAGATTTGACTAAAACAAATTCCTAGTGCATATATTTTGCTGCGCCATTTAAATTCTACGTCCCCTGGTTTGACAAGTAAATGAACGTCCACGGAAAGATATTAGTCACCTGTCAGAATGCCCAATTCCCAGGAAAGTTTCACTGTGATATTCATGTCCTTTTGTGAGTGCTGTTTCATCCTCCATGATTTTTCAACAAGATGTTGCCTCCTCCCTCCCTCCTTCAAAGGAAGGGAAGTTTTCTTTGTGCCCCGAGCCTTCCTCTTCTTCTATTGTCTCATTCACTTTTGTCTCTCACCCCGTTGTGGCACCTTCGGCCTCTACTCCCATGCTCGCATGGGGAGTCTAATGGTGCCCACTTGGAAGAAGGCCAAGCATCAAGTATTTGAACTTCTCATATTACCCATGTTGTCAAGGCTCATTATCTATGGTAAGGGGAAAGGTCTTTGTGGAGTTTCCTCTATGTCTCAGCCTTTGTGACCTCCTACTACTCCTACCCCTCGAGCGGTGAATGGGAAGAGGCCCACCACCAAGGCACCTAACTTTGCTTCTCCGCCTATTCCAATTTATGCTTATGTGCTTCCTACTCCTGCTCCTATCTAGGAGGCTACCCTCTCACATGACAACAGTTGTGGATGACATGCCTATGATAGAACAGGAGCCCCTTGTTCCTTCTCAAGCAATGAGTTCTAGTTCTTAGAGCTGACGAAACTGGCTTGCACATGAGTGTAAGCGCCGAAGGAAGGCTCTGGCTACTAAGCAAGCTACCTCATAGAAGGTGGATGAGGAGCCAATAGCTCTTATTTGAGCATCTCTTGTTGTGCCTCCCTCTTTTGTTCCTTCTGCTTTAGTTCTTGTCACCTCGGTTATGCTTTTGGCTCCTCTCGTGAATGTTGGTGACCCTCACCCCAAAAGCGTGTAGGTGTTCATTGCTCCCTTGATGGAGCCTCCTCTTTTGGTGTCCCTCTTGGACATCCCTACATTCTCTCAGCTCATGGACATGCCACACACCAAGGTGGTGTTCGTTGCAGCCGTGTCCTCTTCTTCCTTGTCTTTCACTTCCTCTATGGCGATTTCACATCCTCTACTGAAGCGTAAGTTGGAGGAGGACCTTGCTTCCAATGGAGGTCAGAAGAAGGGATCACCTTTTTCAGGAGATGGTTTTGATTTGGCTTGTGATATCCTTATGACAGAGGAAGCCCTGGCATCTTTTGAGTTTGTCAACATCTCTTTTGACAATATTGATTGTGGATCTCGAGTGTCTCCTTCATCTCCCATTTAGTTAACGCATGACACTCTTGTTGAGTGTATGTTTAACTCAGTTGATGATGTCCTTGCTCTATCAATGATCTTTACAAGATTGATGAATTTTATCTCATAGGAGTTGAGTGAAGAAGACCTTGAGGGGCTCCCTTCCTTAGCTCTTGTCATAGGAGAGTCAGAGGGTGCTCCCCTTACTATCCCACCCTTGCAGGCTCATCCACTCTCCCCTTATGATGATCTAGATTGGGAGAACGACGACCTCCCGATTGATGAGGACTAGCAGAGTAGCTCTTCTTCATTTTTAGATTAGATTTATGTGTGTGTGTTGTGTTTCTCCTGTGCTTATTTTTGTGTGTTCCTGGAGGACCCTTGTCACCCTTGTAGGTGTTTGGATACAAGAGTGAAATTGTGTCGTAAACTTCCTCTATATGTTATATCATTCTTCTATATGTTGTATCTTGATTTTTTACAATTGGGGATGATGCAAAGTGTTGGGGGCATTTAGGCCTCCCTTCCATGCTAACCCAAATTTTTATTTTTATTTTGTCCATGTGCCTTTCTTTAGATCTAGGAATTATTGGGATCGATGATCGTTCACTCCTGCACTATGTGTTATCTATTTATATATATGAGCATATATGACACTAAATTCCTAGATCTCCTGTCTCTTGATTTCTTCATCTTTGCTTATCTTTCTTTATTTATATTTCTCTCTTCTTTGCTTGCTTCTTGATGTTGTGGTTCCTATGTTTTGTCCCTCATGTGTGTAAAAACATTTCCACATCTACATCTCACCATGTATCATGGGCCATGACATCTCTGTATTTTCTTCCTTTCCTTAGGATGTCACGTGCTCCTTTATTTGGTGGCCAACAAATCCCTTGATAAAGATTTTTTCATTTTTCAAAAATCAAATCCTTCAATAAGGATCCCCTTAACAAGATTTTCTTTCAAAATCGAATTCATAGCAAAAAGAATTGAAAATTCACCTTTGAGGAGGTCATTCTTTCTTTGTATTCCTTGATGAAAGAGAATATTTCAAAAGGATTCCTTGATGAAAATATTGTTTGTAAAAATGTTATTGCTTTTCAAACAGAGCATCCCTTTGTGTGGTCCCCTTGCAATCTCGAAGGGTTCCCAAGGGACCCCTTTGAAAACTTCTCTTTCAATTGCTTATTCTGTGATATGACTATATGTATATCTATGTGACCTTTTTCTTTCCTAATATGTTTTGTCTACGGATTAACATGTTACTTTTTAGGACCAAGCACCTATGAAGTTGCTTTTACAATCAAGCTTGGAGGATCGAGAACCTCATAAAGATTTCCTTGCAAGACCGAGCACCTGTAATGATCAATCAGACATTTCAAAGCCTTTCTTTTCTGGCCCCCTAGGACCAAGCACCTGTGGCACCTCCTTTGTAGGATCAAGCACCTGTGAAGCGCTTTCATTCTATAGGACTAAGCAACTATAGAACCATTGTTCACTTTTTGTGGGGTCGAGCACCCATGGAACCAATTCTATAGGACCGAGCACTTGTAGAGATTTTGTTCAAATTTCCATAGGAATGAGTACCTATGGAGCCATATCTCTCTCCTATATGTCCAAGCATGTTAGATTGTGATCTGCTTCCTCGACAGTTTAGGTATATTTTTTTTCAGATTTTTCTCTACTTTACCTCACATTTACTGATGCATATGCTTGCTAAAGTGGGGGAAAAATGTAATGGCGTGAATCTGCATCCCTAGGAAAATTTCACATTTACATTACCCCCTACCTTAGAGAATTTAATTTGATGATGTAATCCATACACTCGCCACCTTCCCCTATCCACTTGGAAACTGATTTATCTGTGAAGGAATTTCTACCTAGGATACTAGCACGTTGCGTGAATGTCTGTGCAATGTTCTTCCATCCTAACAAGATTCCTACCTCTAGAATCTACAAAGGAATTACACTCCTCCACTAGACGCAAAGTGTAACATTTGCTTCTCCCTTGACTGACTTCAAATGGGATTTTTGCCTCCTTTTTCCTTCAAATTGTCTAACTCTTCATTCCATTCATCTTCTTCACAACTTATTCACTCTCTTAGCAACTCCTTGACTTCTATGCACTCACTTTCAAGCATCACCACCACCATTGAAGTTGCAAGCTACTACACTCTTGGCTCCATCTCTTCTTTTTTATTATAGCATTGGCTTTGGGAAGCTTGTAAGCTCGATCCTTCCTCCATTTTCTTTGAGAGCACATGGTTGAGAAGGTGAAATCCACTATTTTTGTTCACTTTTGCATTATCGCATTTGTATTGCAACATATTATTGTTTGTGTATTGCTTGGTATTTCCATTTCTATACTCTCTTTATTATCTTTCTATACAATCATTGCTATTTGGTTGTCTGTGGAGGTGGAAACACCAAAGTGGGGGACTATCTAAGGTAGTCCTCTATAAATAGCCCCAACATTTTCCTCAATCTTGTGTGTGTAGGTACCTTTCAGTTGGAGCTATTCAAAGAATCAAGTTGCACGAAGTTCGGTATCACTTCCTTATCCTCTTTTGTCAATTCAAAGATAGACTAGTTAAGGTATTTTTATTGTTGTACTTCATTCTTTTACTTTCTTTACATTATGTTATAGCATAAAGCCTCTTATTCAATCTATTAGCTCATTTTCTAGTGTTTTTATTTGTTCTTCACACTCTCTTTCAATATAGATGCTAACACCCCACTGAGACACCAGTGTATCACGCTAAAGTCTATGTCCTACGCTATCATCCTTAGGCAATGAGTTGTCTAAGTTGCAGATTGGACTCTGGGAATCAACTCGCTTGAATCCTAAAATATTTGGGTTAAAAGAAGAACTATAGCAACCAAATTTCTCTTCCTTTTCAACCTTAACCACTTAACCTTTTCAAATCCCTTAGGAAGCTTGAGGTAGATCATGGAAGCCTATTGCTTTGGACCCTCTCATGACCTAGGGTCTTGGAGCAACCGGTCCTCCTCCTCTACAAGGACTTATTCACATGTTAAGTTTACTTCGGATATAAGATTATTTCTAGAAGTCTTAGTTGGCTTTTCTAGAACTTACCTTATCTAGCTTTATTGCATGATTCCTAGGTAGTTAATTTGATAATCCTCTCATGTCATAGGATTAAGGAACATGTCACAATCATGTTCAATCCTATTTGTCACCTTTCCTATATAAGGAAGGTCATTGTACTCATATGAAATATACTTCATACCTCATCATCATTTTGATAGGTCTTAATATCAAGCAAGCTCATAATCTTGTATACTCTCTTATAGAAAGTTTTCATTATTTTTGCAGGTGGTCTTGGGTGTTATGCTAATCTTTAGCTCTTACACCTTTCTTATAAAGACAAGGTGAGAGATGGGATTAGAAAAGATCATGACAAGTGTCTTAATCCTATCACATGAGACAACCAACTTATAACTACCTAGGATAATGTGAAATCTAGATAAGACAACTAAGACTCCTAGAAGAAAGCTTATATCCTAAGTAAACTTAACATGTGAATAGGTCCCTTAAGTACCTAGTAAAGAATTAATTAGATACAAGACTTTAATCACACCAACATACAATCCTAACAACTTCAACCTATTTTCCTTGAATGAGTTTCCTTCATAAATTGCCAACAATAGCTCTTCCACTCAGTCAAACACATAAATGGTTTCCTATAGGTTACTTACTCTCACTGTGGCTTTTAGTTGCTTGCCACAATAATTAAAACTCTTTTATCTTCAGCTAACTTGTGGCTTGACCAAGTCATACACCTCTTTCATGTTATGTGTGGCTTTTGATAACATTGATTCCTATTCTTATTTTACTTCATAACATGGTGTTGCTTTATTAAATGCCTTTCCACAATATTTTCGCATGCTCATGATTATGTGCTTTTTATTTCCAACTTATGGCTTCCTTATCGACCTTCATACGTGGCCTCAACATTTATTAATTTTAATGTTGTTCGCAACATATTCAGAGTATATAACTCTATCACTGCCTTAATGAGTAGCATCCAGTGCGTTTAGCTTCCTACGTAGCCTTTGACATAAAATCCTATTATGCCTTGCATAACCACCCCATTTTAAATTTGATTAAAATTAGGCCCTCTTTTTCTTTCACTCTTTGTGTTTTTCCCCCTTCGATTTTGAGGTTTTTGCTTTGCCTTGGCATGTGCTTAATATGTTTATCTTGCTTGCCCAAGTGTTTTCCCCAAGTTCATATTGAAAATCTTATGTTTTGGGCGAAGTTCGGGTTTTTACCCTGGTTCAGGATTTTCTAGTCTGTCTGGATTTTCCCAGGTTTCTTTCAAACTCCAGTTTCAATGTTGTTTGGGATTGTTCGCCCCGATCGTATTTTCTCGATTTTTCCTCCTTCCCTCCATTTTCCCAAATTGCACTCAAAGTCTAGATTGGCCTGTTTTACGCTGTAGTTCAGAGATTTCTGGCCTTTGTGGAATTCTGCTTGGGCCGGATTTTTCTAGATTCCGCTTCACCGTCGGGTTTCCAAATTTCGGGTCGCTGAGACTTACCGGTCGTTGTGAGTTTCTTAACTCTCTCCACCCGGGTGGATCTCTCGCTAATGTGTGTTTCTGAATGGTTTCCATGCCTTTCCTTGTTTGTCAATGCCTTAGTTTGATTCAGGTGGGGTTTTACGAAGCCTAGTTCAATTTGACGTACTCTGAGTTCAGACTTTTGGGTAATCCGCAGAATTCCAGTCTGGCTGGATTTTTCTAGTTTTTGTACCAAGCTTCGAGTGACTTGAAATTGTTGACACAAGAATGATTTAGCTGATAAATGCTTGATATTCCATGCTTACTTTGATGAATTTTGCAATGTTATATGCATTCCTTCTTCATTCGAATGATCTATTGGTAAACCTTATGCCTACTTCGGAATTCTCTGTTCTGGCTGGATTTTCCCGGTTTCCTTCAGTTTTCCGAAGTGCAAAGTTATGAGTCATTCGTAGAATTCCAGTCTGGCCTAATTTTTCTGAATTCTCTGCTATGCTCTGTGGAATTTAAGAAATTGGATAAAATTGATGAATGTTTAAATAGATCTTGCTTTAGCTTGATGAATTTCACTGTTATATGATGCTTGTGTTCATTTTGATGATCCATTGTTCATATTGGTGCCTCATCGGGAGAATCTGCCTAGTTCAAAAAAATTTGAAATTCCTCCCAGGCAAGTTTTCCCTGGTTAGCTTGAAATCTCGAACTGCTTAGTTTTGATGCTTAAGGGTTGATTTAATAGTTTTATCATGATTTGAAGCTAACACTTGGATGAAAATGTTGTTAATAATTGGATTCTCACATTGGTTTTTGATGGATGCAGGCTAAGTCTAGCAAGACAGCGGCTAGAAAGGCTAAGAAGAACACATAGGGATCCTCCATCACTGAGGCAAAAAGAATGAGGTTGTACGTAAAGAGTAGGATTCTTGGGGGAAAGATGACGTCAGTCTGGTTCGAGGTTTCAGATCCGAATGTGAACACCCTACTGTGAAGGACTAAGGCTATCATGGGATGCAGTAACTGGGCACCAGCTTGATGATGCAACGACCTACAGTGCAGTCATTAATGAATATCAATCCAACAAGAGAGACTGGGACAATATGATGGGATAGATCTGAAGAATAATATTAATGTTGTTGAATGGCGAACTAGGGTTTCGCCTATGCCACTTGCGAATGGCTTGTAGAGAACGTTCTTGATGATGAAGGAAAAAATGGAGCAAGGTATGGACAACGTGGGGAAAGAAGTTGCAAAGGTGCATCGAAAGTCGTGCTTCCTCATCGTTTCACTTTTCCTCTTCACGCGTTTTGGTCCGAGTTATGTGGCAGATCCTGGGCCGATCTGGTCGGTTCCCTTGCATTTAATTCACGCTTGACTTTGTTTCAAACTCTTCTAGGGCTGACTTGTTATGTGACTGACTTATTGTAAACCCTAACTGGGCCGACGCATCTGACGCGTTTTATAAATATGGCATTTTGCCTCTTTTGTAAGGGTTGTTAGAAAGTTTTAAGAGGGTCAGAGAGTAAGTTTTAGAGACAGGTTAGAAGGGTTAGAAAAGTTAGAAAGAAAGCTAACAAATTAGTTAGCAACTTGGAAGATTTAGAAGGTAGAGGATGGGATATCGAAAAAGAAAGTGAGGGTTTTTGAAGTAAGACATTTTTTTTGCAGTTCAGGAGGAGGCGATGTATCTTCCAGATTTTCTTAGCATAGATGGAGATAATTTGAAGACATGGGTTTCTGTACACTGGTGATCTTTCCAGATTTGTAAATGTTGCTTATCTGTTTCATTGACAGTAGGAGCAGCCAGATTTAAACCTTCTTTATATTATGCTCTAGAATAATATTCATTTTGGGTTAATCATTTGATTTGAAAAGCTTTCAAGGAATGAAATTTTATCTTATGTTTTGTTTGAATGATGATTTGCAATCTACTGTTAAGGTTTGCACTATGAATGAATGAAACTTTGTATCAATTAAAGATTAATTAATTTTGCAGTTCTAGTTTAGGAATTCCTTGGAACGTAACAAGTTTGATTAGTTGAATGAATCAACATTCTTTTCAGTTTAAAAACCTTGATCTATCTTTTTCTATTTCTTTAAAACCCCTGGTTAAAGTAGGTTTAGATAGATGTTTGATCTTGCAACAATCCAAAAGCTCAAAACCAACAAGCCCCTTGAACATTACAACCATATTGACCACTTCATGAAACAACAACGTTGTGAACCAACATCAAAGACCTTGGGAGGTGATTAGTTTGATTATTGATTATCTCTTTCAGGAGAAGTGATATACTTTCACTTTTATCTTACCTGCATGTTGCGGGTCAATTTGGCACCTCAACAGGAACTGGCGCTAGAAGGAGGGCCAGAAGAGCAAACTGGATAACATTGGGTCTTTCTCACCAGAGAGGTCCCATAGATTTCTTTGATTAACTAAAAACCCACCACCTTTGATAGAACTCAAGACCCCAATGAGACAAAAGATTCATAGGGCAACCATTCTACCACCCTTGTCAGCTCCACTCACTCCACCAGGCTTTTCACCAATACCCCAGTTGATACCCGTGAATCCACCACCAAATCCACCTCAATTGCCATTACAACTAGTTCAACCCATCCAACAGCTGGCTCAACCTCCACCACCACCACCAATGGCATTTTTTGTGAATAATCCCTCTCCATTGGGGACTATTCCTAGAGGCTTTCGTGATATGCCTAAGAATCCTAAGAGATTATTTCCCAAATACATTCATGGCGAATCAAGGAGTGTTGAGGAGCACATACAAGCTTTTAAGGACGCTTGTACTAGAGCCCAGATAGCTCACAATGATGTGGTTTGTAGGTTGTTCCCTTATTCCTTAGGGGATATGGCATACAACTGGTACCTAAATCTTCCACAAGGTTCTATTCTGAGCTGGACAAATCTGGAGAATGCTTTCATCAATCAGTTCAGAGTTTATGTGGATCCAGCCATTTTGTTCCATCAATTTTCTACCATTAGGAAGGAGCCATGTGAATCATTGCCCTTGCTTAATACAAGTTTTCAACGAATGTATAGGAGATTGCAGGACCCCTATCAAGTTGCTGAGAATAGTGCCATTCAGGCATATTTTAGAGTTATAGACCCTTTTCTTGGCTTGTTCCTACAAAGGAATTATTAGCCAACATATATTGATTCTCTGTCTAAAGATTATCATCTAGCCATCAAGTTACAATAGCAAACTAGCTCTCAACAAGGGAACTTGGGAGGAGGTTTTCCTTCTATGCGGTATTAGATGCCTAATCCAACCCCTTTATTCAATACTATCCCAAGGATGTCTCCTTCCCATTATGGACCTATGTCTGAGTTACAGACTCAATCTCCTATTCAATTCTTTGCCAATGGAGCTCCCGACTTCTCTCAACAATCACAGGCTCATCACAGTCCACATGGTCATCATAATCAAGCTAGAATACCAAATCCTGTCAGTCAGCTACCTGTTGCTAAGAATGTTGAGAGTGAAAGGATAGTTCAACTCAAAAACGAGGTGGAGACCCTAAAGAAAACTCTATCTCAAGTCACAAATGACATGGCTCAACTCAAACTGAACCCCTCTCAGAACCAAGGTAATTATGCTAATCAAGGTAATTACCCTAATCAAAATAATAATAATCAGGATAATTATCAGAACAACAACAATCACAGCCAAAGGAATTATCAAGGCCAAAACTTTCCTAACCAAGGCTATCAAAATAAGAATAGAGGATATAACCAGAGGCCTAATAACAACAGAAAATGGAACACAGGGCCAAATAATGGTGAGGTTTCTCACAATTATCAAGCTAATGAGGACAAGCCACATACTGCAAATGTGGCTGACCTCAATTTTATGACTAACTGGTGCAGGCTGCATGATACTGCAACTCATTCTAAGGTGAACTGTCCTGAAATGGAGAAGGTTGTGAAGATGGCATAGGCAGATGCCCAAACATTCCAAGGGAATTCAAATAAAGGAGGTGGCTCAGTGGATACTGTTGACACCAAAAATTGGCGAGGTAACAGTGCCTTATTGGAAACTCAGTTCAAGGGGGACCCTTTGCGCCAAACTGAGTGACCTCCATATTTTAAAGAAGTCGGCTTCTTCTATAATGGTTTTTTTGGAAAGGGAAAAGGAAACAGATATAATGAAGCAAAATCTAATCTAAGGCGATGCGCCAAAGTTTTTTGATGGGCACGATAAATCATAGATTTAGGGGCCTGAGTGGTGTTGTCACATTCCAAAACGTTGGAGACTTATAGCTATAGCATAAACAATTCATTTATTGACATAAAATAGTATTGCATACAGCTTTACTACTAAGAAGAGTCATTTAGACATGATTTAGATAAGCAAGCTTGTATTCAATATATAGAAGTTCTTTCAAATGAAATGCTTAAGACAATAAGAAGCACAGTTTACAGTTTAATCAAACATGAAAAACAGAAAGGCCGAACAGTTGGCACAGTCTGACAATTTCTAGCAAATAAACATGTAAAAGAGGCTAGGTGTCTCTTGCTAAAACCAGTATCCTTTCTTCTAAAATTTCTTGGACTCCTCTCTCGTCGACAGAGAGAGTATATATAGCCAGAGAGAAAATTCCCACCGCTTAGGAGAGCTGTAATAGAAAAGATCCCACAATCCCTTGCAATGATGCCAGAATCAGAAGATTCCCAATGCCGTTACAATGGCAATGAGTTAGAACACAGCATCTGGTCATCTAGTTGTAGGCACACCCTTTGTAATAATGGTGGTGGTCCCAGCCAGGCTCGAGATGACAAGTGTCATCCACCGCTTCAAAGAACCATGACGAGTAGCACCCAATGGCATAATCTCCCTCAGCCAACCTATCGCCTGCTTCAAGGATTAGTTGTCAGGCACGTGGCAGCCTGTCGCTACCCGAATGAAAACTTCTTTCATTGCTGCCGAGAGATTGCGAAGAAGCAACACGTGTCCAATGGATTGAGGTCCTTGCTGCAGTGGAGAAAAAGCTTCACCAACCGGGTGTGAAGGACGCGTGGCAGCATTTCGCAGCCCGCGGTTGTTCACCTCCCTACTGTGTTGAAAGATTTGTGAACGATTGCCACCTAGTAGAAGGTAGGGCCCGCCAACACCTTTTAGAAAGTAAAAAGAAAGCCTCGCGCAAGCACTATGCAGCCCGTATTTGTTTATTCCATTCCCGTATGAAAAGCTTGCGATACGCCGCCATGTAGCAAGATGTGGGTCCCTCTGACAATCCTCAGAAATGATGGCCCCCGCAGAAGGCCTTCACAACCCGTACGAAGCCCCTAAGGCAACAAGAGAAAAACCTTCCATTTGTGTGACACGTGGATGCCCAGCGCAGCATCTCGGGACCCGAAAGTGAAGTCGTTACCCGAAGTTGCGAAGAGAAGGTGCGCAAAGTGGTAGATCAAAACTTGATGGAAAGCTAACTAAACCCGGCGATGCACAGGCCGACGCACACATATTTACAAAAGGAACCCGAAGGGAGCTATTTGAATATTTATTTAACAGATACAAAAATGGCTTATGACCTCTTTGAAGAAGAACCTTCATTCCCAATACAGAATGAGAATGGACCAGAGGAAGATGTGTATGATGCCCAAGCCTTTCAGACAAAGGGAGGACACTTCCTAA
This sequence comes from Sequoia sempervirens, assembly GCA_007258455.2. NCBI lineage: Eukaryota > Viridiplantae > Streptophyta > Pinopsida > Cupressales > Cupressaceae > Sequoia > Sequoia sempervirens. Next base: position 783,750,394 of record VDFB02281492.1, read on the forward strand.
GAAACCAGAATAAGGGTCTGTTCACTACATCAATACCACCTAACCACATGGTGCCTCCGAATCAGAGTGCTAATAACAACCCTCCTCCACCGAAGTGTCTGCTTGACTTCCCTAGCAAAGGTAATTCATCTGGTTTTTTCAAATATAATGCAAGTTATAACACATAATTTGATATTGTTTCTGAGATGTAGAAACAGAAAACCTCTTTGTCATACTTTGACATCCCAAAATGGTGCCTTTCCCAATGATATATAGTGCTGAAATCTTTGGAAGAAGCTGATAAATCAAAAGGGAAAACCAAGGTGGCACCCACTACAGACATGAACGTAGCTTTGTTCATAAACAAGGTAGGGAACCCACCATTTCTTTTAAGTTTGAGAATCTGTGGGAATAATCTACACAATTATTTGCTAGATTCAGGGGCTTCTGGCAATGTTATGCCATTTTTTGTATGCAAGAAATTGGGATTGAATCATGTCCAAACAAACAAGAAGGTCATCCAACTTGATAAAAAAAAGGTTAATGTAGTTGGAGAATTGAGAAATATACATGTACAAGTAGGGTTTGACCCTAGGATTCAAACCAATATGGATATTCAGGTAGCAGACATTCTTGAGACTTACGGTATGCTTTTGAGCAGAGATCTAGTGAAGAGTATAGGGGGATATCTCTCCCTCTACTTTTCACATATGTGGCTACCATGGGGGGAATTCCTACATAGATTAGTATTGAGAGTGAACCTCACCTCAAACATATCATCACTGAGTATGACTGTCCCAATGAGGTAGCTTATTTTGAAACCAAGATAGGGGTTTATAAAAGAGAGGAAATTCTGACTCTTTTGGTTCTTGATTCTAATGATTTGTCAATGCAAGAATTCCCTGATCCCATGATTAGTGTAAACCAACAAGTATTGATCAGGAAGCTGCAACAAGATCAGTTGGTCTTAGGGGAAGATATCGATTTGTGGAGTCTTCTACTCCCAAATTGGTGTAGGGTGCACTACCAAAATCATTCAGAATTGACCTACCAACCCTGCATCATTGTTCTAAATCATGTTTTCCAAACTGAAGAAACTAGCCCAAGTCACCTTGAGACCATTTCAAATCACTTTTCATTTGAAGCCAAAAATGCAATAATGTTAACTAGGGATAATATACCTTCAGAGGAAGTCCCTCCTCAAATTGAACTTACCTCGGTCATAATACCGGACCAACATAGTTATGTTGAACAACCCCAGGGTTTGTTTGATACCCCTACACTCACAAGTATACTAAAACCCAAGGGGTTAATCAAAGATACAGATAACTGTCAGAAAGATATCCTAGGATTACATGATATATCTGAACAAGAATTGGATATTGCACATGATGAACCTATTGAACACCCATTCCCAATATTTGATGCAAAAGATCAAGTGGTCCCACCTATGGTTCATCTTATCCAAGCACCCACAACAAGCTCAAAGAGATCAACCCCAACTCTTAATCAGCTATGGACCCTCACATTTAATGGATCCAAATCTAAAACAGGGTGTGGTGCTGGAATTGAATTAACCAGTCCAAAAGGGAAAACATTTTTTGCTTCTTACAGGTTATATTTTTGATGCAATAACAATATAGCAGAATATGAAGCATTAGCTTGGGGATTGATGTTTGCACATCAGAAGAAAGTTACTTCCTTGATGGTTAAAGGAGATTCAAAAGTGATTATCAAGCAAGTACGCAGCCAATACAGATGTCACAATAAAAGGCTAGTAGCTTATAGAAATCGGGTGTGGAACTTGATTGAAGAATTTGATGCTTTTGGGATTAGTTTAATCCCTAGAGAGGAGAATCAAATAGCTGATTCATTAGTTGTTGCCGCAAGTACCATGGAGCCCATGCAAGGCTCCAAGTTCAAGAGATTCTCAGTAGAATTGATATCCACCCCGGTTGTCCCTGATAATGTTAGGAACTTTCAAGTCTTCGATGATGATCGACATATCCTTGCTTTTCTAGCAAGCTCAGATGTTTTTGAAGGCCGGATCATTGATGAGTTCAACAGGGATGAAGGAGATTGGAACTTTGAAGACTGTGATACAGAAGGTGTCCTCAATTTAAAAAGTAATAGCATTCCCAAGGGAATGGTGGCCTTAGAAATAATTTTTGATTAAGATCCAAGGGCTTGGGAAAAGGTATCAACTGAAGATAAGGGAGGTGAATATGAAACTGTTAACTTGGCTGACTCTGGCCCTGAAAGGAATGTTTACATAGGGAAAGCCTACCCTGAAGCAATTAGAGAATATATATTGAGGACAGTGAAGAAAGATATTGCTGCAATAGCTTGGGGGTATGAATATCTAAAAACATTCGATACTTCTATGATAACTCATACTATCCCTTTGAAGCCTGAAGCTAGACCATTTTGGCATAAACAACATCTTGTCAACACCTTGATTGAACCACTGATCTTTAAGGAAGTTCAGAAATTGCTTTCTACAAGAATAATATTCCCTGTACGACATTCAACATGGGTGGCTAACTTGGTTCCAATTTGTAAAAAGAATGGGGAGATCAGGCTATGTGTAGATTTCAGGAATTTGAATAGAGCTTTGGAAAAAGACAACTACCCACTCCCTTCTCTAGATGAAGTCTTGCAAACTGTCAATGGGTCTCAAATGATGTCGTTCCTGGATGGTTATTCTGGGTACAATCAAGTGATTGTTATTATGAAGACAGAATAAAGACATCCTTCACTACTAAGTGGGGAACATTTGCTTATAGGAGGATGCCATTTGGTTTGATAAACGTTGGAGCAACCTTTCAGCATGGAATGGACCTAGCGTTCAAATATTTTATTGGTAAGTGCATCATCATTTATATGGATGACCTGACAGTATTCTCTAAAGATAGACTAAAACATGTTGTAGACTTGGCTAAATTTCTTGAAAGATGTATCCAATATGGTGTTTCTCTTAATCCTAAAAAGTGTGTGTTTGGGGTTTCTGAAGGGAAACTTTTGGGACACATAATCTCGGAAAGAGGGATATCAATAGATCCAGACCGAGTTGATTCTATTCTGAAATTAACCATGCCAGGAAGTAAGAAGGAAATGAGATCTTTCTTCAGAAAGATCAACTTTGTGAGGAAGTTTATCATAGGTTTTGCACAAATTGTTAAACCTTTGAACGAAATGATGAAGAAAGATCTTAAAATAGAATGGAGTAATGAGGAAAATGCTACTTTTTCTCAGGTTAAGCAATCCATTTCGAAGGCACCAGTCCTCACCAGTCCTGACTACTTGAAGCCATTTTATATTTATTCTTTTGCTTCTGAACACTCATGTGCAGCTGTCCTGACACAACGAAGAGAGGAGGGGGATGAAAGGCTAATTGCCTTCATGAGCTCTCCATTTAAGAAGGCTGAATTCAAGTACCCACCTCTTGAGAAACAAGCTTTTGCGTTGGTTAGAGATATCAAGAAGTTCAGGCATTATATCCTTCAAAGTTAGATCATTGTTCTGGTTCATGATGCTGTTGTGAAGTCTCTACTTATGAGAGCGAGTTGGGAGAACGAAGGGGGAAATGGATGGCTATTTTGTAGGAGTTCGATCTAGAGATTCACCCTATGAAACTTGTCTGAGGTCAAGTCCTGTCTAAAGAAATAGCGGATGCTGGTAAGAACATTACTTGTCAGCAGTACACAACATAGTCTTTTTCTAATGACTCTTGGTATGTCGATATTATTTATTTCATGCTTAATAATCAGTGCCCAGAGGGAATGAATACAACTCATATGAGAGCACTGAGAATGAAAAGCTCCCATTATATTCTCAAAGGAGGATTGTTATACAAAAAGAATTTTGAGGGGTTTTATTTATGATGCCTTGATCAACAAGAAGCTAAGCACGCAATTGCTGAATTTCATGGGAAGCATGGCATGGGTCATGGTTATGCAAATTCTTTAGCACATCAGATCCTCATATCTGGTTATTATTGGCCATGTGTGTTTAAGGATTCCCACCAACATGTAAGGACATGTCATATATGTCAAAATTTTGCATCAAGGGAGCGTCATCCAACCATTCCATTACAGCCTGTTTATGAGGTAAGGCCATTTGCCCAATGGGAACTTGATTTTATTGGGTAATTAACCCAAATTCTTCTACAGGACATAAATTCATTTTGACTTCCATGGATTATTGCACGAGATGGAAAGAATCTATACCTTGCAAGAATAACACAATGAAGGTAGTAATCAAGTTCCTCACTGAATGCATCACAACCAGGTTTGGAGTACCTTTTTCATCGGTATGTGACAATGGCCCTGCCTTTTCTTCTACTGAGTTCATTTCATGGGCTTATGATCATATGATTGTTTTAAAGTATTCTTCAAACTATTATCCATAGGGAAATGGAGTTGCAGAATCAACTAATAAGAATCTCCTAGGAGTAATCAAAAAACTATTAGAGAACAATCCTAGAGACTGGCATACCCAGTTAAGCTTTGCATTATGGGTAGATAGGACTAGGATCAAGGCTACGTTGAATACTTCACCGTTTAAGATATTGTATGGTCAAGAGCCTGTGTTCCCTATTCACTTGCAAATACCTATCATGAAATTTATGCAAGAATTTTACTCTAGTGATGATAGGATTGAAGTATAGTTAGTTGTCTTGCTAAAATTAGAAGAGTAGAGAGATGCTGCTTTGCAACAATTCTTTAGGCACCAAACTATTGTCAAACATTGGTTTGACAAAAGAGCCAAAGTCAACGCTTTCAGCATATCAGACCTTGTCTTAATATGGGATAAAGCCAATGAAAAGAAGGGTGATCACCAAAAGTTTGATAAGCTCTGGTTGGGTCCCTATCAAATTGTTAAAATCCTAGGAGAAAATGCTTTCTGGCTGAGTAGTTTAACAGGAGAACCTATTCCATTGCCTGTCAATAGACAGTTTCTCAAAAAATATTTTGGGTCATAAAAGGTCTGGTATTTTGTTGGGTTGTATATATGTAAATAATTTGTTGTTCCATTCATTTTTTCTTTTTTTCTTTTTGTGGGGCCCTTCATTTTATTCAATTGAGTAAAGGGGGTTGTTATCTGAAGTATACTTTGGTTACTAGGAGAGAAGTTGGTTAAGATATTTTTAGGTTTTCTAATTGGATGATTTTTTTCTAACTTCATTGTTTTATGTCCATTGTCAATGAGAGTTGTGGAAAGTCATTGAGAACAAGGTGTAAAGTAAGCAATCTTCACTAACTACGATTGAATCTGTCACAAATCATCATAAACATCTCCTTTTGTAATGGAATATTTGTCTTAGGACGATGGTGTTACAAGATTTGAGTGAAAATTTTGATTCTTCGGATGTTGTTATGAGGTCCATTGTAGTTTTCAACCCAGTACAGATGTTGGACATTTGACATATTGAGAAGGAATTGAATAGAAAATTTAAAAAAAAAAAACTATCTAAGAAAAGAGAACTCAATACTGAATGGGTGATTCTAGTATCTCTACTGGGGCTATGGACGCCTGATTGACAGTAGAGCAATGCTGTGAGAAAACTAGAGGTATCTCCATTGGAGCTATGGATGCTCGACCGATAGTAGAGCAATTCCCAGGATATCATTGCACAATAGTTAAAGGGAATCAACTCATGTAGTTCAAATCCTACGCATAATTGTTCAAAAGATGAGGAAAACTTTGTAAAAGGGTGATGCACCATCAATCACACACATAGATTCAGGGGTAGCCAGTGTTGATTTACATTTGAGATTCTAGCTCAACCTTGTTTACTGAAACTAACCTAACTGGAATTGTGATGTCCATAAACCAGGAGTTCTGGGTAACTGAATCCCTTAGTTTCTTGAAAATGGTTAAACCATTTTCCCAACCAAGTCGCCAATTGTTATGCCTTGCATAACCACCCCATTTTAAAATTGATTAAAATGGGGCCCTCTTTTTCTTTCACTCTTTGTGTTTTGCCCACTTCGATTTTGAGGTTTTTGCTTTTCCTTGGCATGTGCTTAATATGTTTATCTTGCTTGCCCAAGTGTTTTCCCCAAGTTGCATATTGAAAATCTTATGTTTTGGGAAAAGTTCAGGTTTTTACCTTGGTTCAGGATTTTTTGGTCTGTCCAGATTTTCCCAGGTTTCTTTCAAACTCCGGTTTCAATGCTGATGTTCAAGTTTTTGAGTCAGTTTGGAATTGTCCGCCTCGGTCAGATTTTCCCGGTTTTTCCTCCTTCCCTCTGTTTTCCCGAATTGCGCTCGAAGTCTGGCTCGACCTATTTTATGCTGTAGTTCAGAGATTTTTGGCCTTCGCGGAATTCCACCTGGGCTGGATTTTTCTAGATTTCGCTTTGTTGTAGGGTTTCTGAATTTTAGATCACTGAGACTTACCGGTCGCTGTGAGTTTCTTAACTCACTCCGCTCGGGTGGATCTCTCGCCAATGTGTGTTCTTGAATGGCTTACATGCCTTGCCTTGTTTGTCAATGCCTTAGTTTGATTCAGGTGGGGTTTTACGAAGCCCAGTTCAATTTGATGTGCTCTGAGTTTAGAGTTTTGGGTCATCCACAGAATTCCAGTTCGGTTGGATTTTTCTAGATTTTCTGCCAAGCTTCAAGTGACTTGAAATTGTTGACACAAGAATGATTTAGGTGATGAATGCTTGATATTTCATGATTACTTTGATGAATTTCGCAATGTTATATGCATTCCTTCTTCATTTGAATGATCTATTGGTAAACCTTATGCCTCCTTTGGAATTCTCCGTTCTGGCCGTATTTTCCCAGTTTCGTTCAGTTTTTTGAAGTGTGGAGTTTTGAGTCATCTGCGGAATTCCAGTCTAGTTGGATTTTTCTGAATTCTCTACTATGCTCTATGGAATTTAAGAAATTGGATAAAATTGATGAATCTAATGATGAATGTTTAAACATATCTTGCTTTAGCTTGATGAATTTCACTATTATATGTTGCTTGTGTTCATTTTGATGATCCATTGTTCATATTGGTGCCTCATTGGGAGAATCCGCCTAGTTCAAAATTTTCTAAAATTCCTCCCAGGCAGGTTTTCCTCAGTTAGCTTGAAATCCCAAACTACTTAGTTTTGATGCTTAAGGGTTGATTTAATAGTTTTATCATGATTTTAAGCTAACACTTGGATGAAAATGTTGTCAATAATTGGATTCTCACATTGGTGTTTGATGGATGCAAGCTGAGTCTAGCAAGACAGCGGCTGGAAAGGCTAAGAAGAACACATAGGGATCTCCATCACTGAGGCAGAAAGAATGAGGTTGTACATAAAGAGTAGGATTCCTAGGGGCAAGATGATGTCAGTCTGGTTCGAGGTTTCATATCCAAATGTGAACACCCTATTGTGAAGGACTAAGGCTATCATGGGATGCAATAACTGGGTACCAACTGGATGATGTTGTGACCTACAATGCAGTCATTAATGAATATCAATCCAACAAGAGAGACGGGTACAATACGATGGGATAGATCTAAAGAATAATATTAATGTTGTTGAATGGCGAACTAGGGTTTCACCTATGCCACTTGCGAATGGCTTGCAGAGGATGTTCTTGATGACGAAGGCCAGAATGGAGCAAGGTATGGGCGACGTGGGGAAAGCAGTTAACGTAAAGTTGCATTGAAAGTCATGCATCCTCATCTTTTTTCTTTGCCTCTTCTTCACGCGTTTTGGTCTGAGTTATGTGGCAGATCCTAGGTCGATCTGGTCAGTGCCCTTGCATTTAATGCGCATTTGACTTTGTTTCAAACTTTTCTAGGGCCGACTTGTTCTATGACCGACTTATTGTAAACCCTAACTGGGACGACACATTTGACTCATTTTATAAATATGGTGTTTCGCCTCTTTTGTAAGGGTTAGAAAGAGTTAGAAAGGTCAGGTACAAAAGTTAGCAGATTAGTTAGCATGCTGGAAGATTCATAAGGTAGAAGGTTAGAAAAGTTAGAAGGAAGGCAAGTTAGGGTTTCTGAAGTCAGTTAGACACTTTTTTAACAATTTGCCAGCAGGAGGAGGTGATGTATCTTCTTGATTTTCTTAGCATAGATGGAGATAATTTGAAGACATGGGTTTTTGTACACTAGTGATTTTTGCCAAATTTGTAACTGTTTCTTATCTGTTTCATTGACAGTAGGAGCAGCCAGATTTAAACCTTCTTTATATTATGCTCTAGAATGGTATTCATTTTGGGTTAATCATTTGATTTGAAAAGATTTTAAGGAATGAAATTTTATCTTATGTTTTGTTTGAATGATGATTTGCAATCTACTCTTAAAGTTTGCACTATGAATGAATGAAACTTTATATCAATTACAGGTTAATTTTATTCTACAGTTCTAGTTTAGGAATTCCTTGGAAGGTAACAAGTCTGATTAGTTGAATGAATCAACATTCTTTTCAATTTGAAAAGTTTGATCTATCTTTTTCTATTTCTTTAAAACCCCCAGTTAAAGTAGGTTCAAATAGATGTTTGATCTTGCAACAATCTAGAAGCTCAAAACCAGCAGGCCCCTTGAACATTACAACCATATTGACCACTTTGTGAAATAGCAACGTTGTGAACCAACATCAAAGACCTTGGGAGGTGATTATTTTGATTATTGATTGTCTCTTTCAGGAGAGGTAAGATACTTTTACTTTTATCTTACTTGCATGTTGTGGGTCAATTTGGCACATCAACACATCCAATATTTTTTTATCATGCAAGGACTTACATAACTCCCACACAACCTAAATAGTAGCTATTTATTTCATCATTTAATCATTTTACCATAGAACTATACATACATATATGTATATATACACATTAATAAACATCATCATCATTTAATCATAATAACATATTTTCATATATAATGTGTATACATATATATTTATATATGAAAATGATCATATACACACTATGTATTTGCATATGGGTATACGTAGACCTATCTACCCATGCTCATACGTGCATGCATTCATGTGTATGCGTCATCACACACACGAACACACACACACACACACATATATGCGTACCTATATATATGTATATAACCAAGACATAACTTACAACTACCTCCAACTTATCAAAGTTATTCAACACCATGACTCAAATAAGAGAAACAACCAAAAAAATTCAAAAACATTAACTCAAACATTCCAATCATCCCGAAGACTATGACTGAGGGTTTACTTACCGAATCTCAAACTAACTTGACTAAGTAAGTTGTGAGTGTGTGATAGCTCAAATAGGCACACTAGCGGTTACCATACCAAGCTCCTCTTAGGTGATACTCTCCCTCTCCTCACTAGAGGGCTCGATCCTTCCTACATCCAACTTAGTGCACCATGAAGCTAGTTCACCAATTAACATGAAATTCATTTGCATCATAAAATAATTAAAGCAATCATATTGCAACAAATATTCATTCATCACATTTTCCATCAGAATATACAAAACATAATCATGCACCCATAATGGAGTGTAACATATCAAATTCATGATTTTGCATTTGGTATCATATTCACTCATAAAGGTAAAATAAATCTGGTAGCTGAGAAACGGGGTGTAACACTGACACAATATGAACATGGCATTGTTAGTTATGCAAGTAACCAAAATGAGAAGTATAATTCCCTCATGCTTGCAAGCTTCTAACCTTTGCAACCTTATACTAGTTCACCCACTGTGCCTAGCTAGATGTAATCATTTCCACCAAGCAACTACAACATTCCCAATCTTCCAACCATCCCATTAGCTAACACGTCAAATTAGGTCAGCTCCATACAAGACCAATTTGGGAGTTAGGATATACAAAAGATGATCATGGAGGTAAGTGTTTCACCTTCTAATGAAGTTTTTATGGAATTATCATCTACTTTCAGTTATACTTTGATATATGATGCATTAAATCAATGAGATTGTAAGCAAAGAATTGGATGAACAGTTACATCATTTTTGATGTTTTGTTTGAAAAAGAGTATGAAAAGGATTCAAACTCTAAGCGTAATGAAAATATCAAGTTAGAATGTGATCTAGTTAAAGATATTGAGAATAACGACAATACTGAAAGAAGTGAAGCATCAATATTGTCATTTCAAAATTGTTGTCATGCGAAATCAACAAATAAATAGTTTTCTTCCAATTCTTTGAAAAATCCTTCTGAGAAAGATGTACATCAATGTGATGAAGGCACAATAGATCATGGTCTATTCAAGGTAAATATGCCACTTATGCAAAGTCAATTGAATGATAAATTGAAGGAATTAGATGCTTTGATGTTGTTAGATTTCACTATGTTAGATGGATGTAGGATACACTGCATGAATCAACATTGTGAGATGGATTGTATTATTTTCCTTGGAAAAATAGATTTATATTTGAAATGGATTATCTCTATTGAAGAGGTATTCATCCCCATGGGAGATCATTGTAATATCCATCTTCTCAATGAGGAAGATGAAACAACTAGCATACCTGAAGAAGATAATGAATCCATTCAAAATGATGAAAGTAATTATGAGAGGATATTTAGCTCAATATCAACATCTGATGATCTCATGCCTTGCCTTGAATGAGAATTGTTGGCTGATAAAGATTATCCACCTTTCTTAGATCCACTAGATGAGGAAAATGAATTTATTAATACATTCATAGGTTCTTTTATGATGAATAATAGAGAAGACACATCCCCTAGTGATGAGATTGTTAATAATGAAAAATTGGATGGATCTTGTTGTGAGGGCCAAGAGGCTGAATGCCAAATGGATTCTTCAGGGGAAGAAGGTCAAATGGATGTGCAAATTATTCAAATGTTTTCTAATAGTCAATTAGATCCGACTTACACCTGCCAAGAAAATAGATTTGATTTTAATGCTAATGAAAATACTGACATGGGTGAAATTAATTCTTTATTGCAAAAAGGAATGTATGATGGGATTCAAATGAATGAAGAAAAATAATATTAGATAGACCATTAAGAGGCTGCCTCGAAAATAAAATCACTTCAACATGACAAGAAATATAAAATAGGATAGTATTTTCTTGGTTTTGATTTTTTGCATTTGAATGAGTTGTCTAAAGAAGATCCTTGTTTATTATGCATTATTAATTTTAACCTTAATAGTGATAAATTGGATGTTGATTCTCACATTCTTGTTGATGATATGTAAGAGAACGATAGGAACCATGTGTTATCTCATGAGGAATAAGATTTTTAGACTTCACAAATTGATAATCAGGATGATTTGCAACTCAATTCATCTGATGAGACTGAGAGGATGTTCAACCTTGTGTCTGAGTTGAATGCAACAATGTTGACCCATGTGTATTCCAATTGCATAACAAACCTTTTTTTATGCAGTTCCTATAGGATTCATCTTTTTGGTTTGTATTCTGAGGTAAGTTGTTATAATTTCTTGTTGACCTCGGAGATTGTCATGAAAGGTAAGACAAATATTGAACAAAGTGCTTTGTGATTGAGGAAGATAATGATTTAACTGATGATATATGTACTTGGGAAAATATGATTGAAGATAGTAGCCCTAGTGTAATCAAGCATATTGGTTTGATGCTTGGGGCTAGTGTTGACGACAATAAGAATATGCATGGAATTTTTGAGCCCTATGTTGATATCTTCAATAATCATGACACATCACTAATGGATGTTGTTTCTTTTGACGTGCATGTACTTGAGTGGAATGGAATGATGTATCATGAGTCGAGACCTTGAGAAGATGAAATCATGAAACATGAGAATGTTTTTCTAATTGGACATTTTCTAATTCAGGTGACATCTTTTCATTATCCTTTGTATTTTGATTGTTTTTAGTTTGAGTATAATGTTGGGGAAGATAAGATGTGTCTATGGATTAATCATGGAAAAGAAGAAAATCCACAACTTTTAGCATTTCGAGATTACTATTCTCATAATAAGCTTATTCTACCTGAACTCTACATTTATGAACACAAAGATGAGCTTGCTAGGCTTAAAAATTTACTTAGTAAGTTAATGCTCTTGCACATACTGAAAAATTAGTTAAGCGAATGTCCAAATTTTTAGAGTCTTATGTTTCAAAAGGCTTAGCTTAGGGTTAGTTAGGTGTTAGTTTAGGTTAGTTGGGTTTTTTTTGGTTTTTTTATTAAGAAAACATGTTTTGAAGTGGTCTTGAAACCTTGTAAAAAAGGGGTAGGCTACTAATTAAAGAAGAGCTTTGAAACCAAGCAATCCCCAAGCAAAAACCCAACCATCAGCTAAACCAACAATAGGCAATCAACAAGCACAAGAAAAAAAATGCAAACAAAAAAGAGAGACAACTACTACTGTAAATTCTTAAGGATTCTTACTGCCTCCACATCACTAGCAATAACTTTGTCATGCATCTTAACCACATCATCAAGCTCTTTGGCAGAAACCATTCCACGTTTCTTCATTTTACTCCTAGTCTGAATGTAAGGACCATCATCTTAACTAGTCTCAACATTACCCAATAAGGTTGCATCCTTCATGACCAACATCTCCTTTCCATCAAGCAATGGTTTACCAGTCCATTGTCTAGCTTTTTCATTTAGTATAGTCAATTTTATTTTTGCTTTGTTACTCTTTGGTTTGTTTGCTTTTCTTTGTTTCTTTTGTTCTTCTTGTCTTTGGGTGTTTTTCTTTTGTTTTTGGTCCTTGGTTGTCCTGTTTCTTGGTTTGGGTTCTTGTTTTCTATTTTGGTGTCATTGGTTTGTTGTGTTTGTGGGTTGGTTTTTTTGTTCCTTCCTTTGTCATTTTTTTTTCTTGGGTTCTCTTTTTGAGGGAAAAAACTAAGTTGATGTATAAAAGTTATGCTGAAAGGTGAATTTGTTGGTCTACTATTTGTATTTTCTAATACTTGATTAATTAATTGCCTTGGGAACTTTGGTTTACCTTCATCCATTTCAAACTTGAGAATGTTAGCATGAATTAGGACTTGGTCCATTATGAAGTTTCTAGGGAGTTATTGAAAATCTAACACATTTTACACATCTTGAAAAATCCATCAGTTAGTTTACATTGGGCGGGGTAGCTCTATTCCAAGTGGAAACTAAAAGGTTACATTTCTTTCACGACATCCACTGTGGTTCTCAATCCACTACTTAGGTTTTGTGCTTGAGGATTGAGGAAAACAATAAAATATACTTCAAAAGAACTAGTATTTGAGAGAAAAGAGAAAGAAAGAAAGAAAATATTAAGCAAACTCAATTAGCAAGGGTGATTCAAGTATCTCTACTAGAGCTATGGATGTCTGGTTGGTAGTAGAGCAATCTTTAGAGAGAACCAAAGATATCTCTATTGGGGCTATAGACACTTGACTGACAATAGAGCTATGCCAAATACATCATTGCATGTTAAAAATGTAACATAAACCACGTAACTTGGATAGAACTTACTCCATTTTGATCATAATGACACTTATGGAAGGAAATAAACCATTTGCACACACAAAAAGATTTCATTTTTGCCTTGGACCTTTGTGCTGTCTCTGTCTTAATTATGTTCATACTTCTTAGGTTTCCTTGAATGAGTGTTAACTAGAGATTTCGGGTACTTGGAGGGTTGCATGTTCCAAAATTCTTACAGCATTTCCCTAGCCAAATAACCATTTGTTATGCCATGCATACACACCCCAACTTTTCACTCATCAAAGCTAGGGACCCCCTTTTCTTTTACTTCAGTTGTTGTTTTGTTTTGTCATGTTTTTCACCTTTTTTTCCCTTTTTTATCTTTTCTCCTTTCCCTTCATTTTTGTTTTTGCTCTTTGTCTTGCATTTTTCCCTCTTTCAATCTTGTCTCGAAGTTTTTTGAAACCCCGAGATCCCCAGTCTATGTGTTCTCTTGAACCTCATCTTGACGGAGTTGCGAGTCTTGAAAGGAAATTCAAACTTTTTTCCAAATTTTTGAATTCCTCCCATGATCTCGATTCCTCGCTCTCTCCTTTCTTCTCTGTCTTCGTTTTGGTACTGAGAATTTTTGCTTCCCTAGACCATTTTTGGTCTTCTTGTCAGGTTTTAGAGCTTCAAAAGGATTCTAGAATTTTGGACAAAAGTCTAAGTTCTTCCCGAATTCCCAATCCCAACTTTTCCCTTCCTATCGGGTTTCAAAACTCTGGAAGGATTACAAACTTTTGTCCAAAAGTCTGAATTCCTTCCAAACCCTTGATCCTAATTCTTTGTTTTGGTTTTCTTTGTATTTTAGTGTTCATTTTGGATGTTGTTGGGGTTAAATATTTTTTAAAAGTAAATTTTTTTCAAAAATACAAAAATTAAATATTTCAAAAATTAAAAATTAAAAATTAAAAAAATTAAAAAATTAAAAAGAAATAAAAAATCCTTTCGATACTTTTCCTCTCGAAAGGACTTTGAAACCAAGTCCAAATATCCTTCATTCCCCTGAAAGAGCCTCAAAAATTTTAAAACCCCGATGCAATTAAAGCCCTGAAGTGAAAAGAGCCTTACCAGTTCTAAAATCCCCGCCATAAGTGAGTGGGAACTCCCGCCACTTTAAAGAGGAATGCTCTCGGACTTTTTAGAAAGTCAAAAGGAAATAGAACTTCCCACTCATCCAACAAAAGCTCACATATCACTCTATTATGGATTTAATCTAAAATCCAAAGTCATTCGACTTTTTAGTTCTGCCCATGGCAGAATATAAAGCATTCATTCAATTCAATTTTTTTGAGTGATAGTGACAATCCAACCAATAAACATCTAGAATTAAAAATTTTCCCAACAATTTTATATAGTCTATTTTAAATTGTCTATTTCTGAAATTGTTAAAATATTCTTTATCTTTTTTTTTATTGGTTCATGTTGTCAATAGTCATTGCAAAAATTAGGATTTTTTGTTTTTTAAAAAAAATTATGTGCAATGCAATGCATTTAATTCATGAATCAAATTTCAAACCTATTAATGACTTGAATGACATGAGCACTATTACATACATCATCATATAATTACATTGTTGACTTACAAGTATTATTTTACATATTTTATTTAATAATTGGTAAGATTTTTAAACTTATTAAATAAATGTAAGTACACTCAATGCATATTTTATATTTGTTTATCAAGTGTGTATTAAAAATCACAATAAAATTTATCTATCTATAATAAATATCAAAAACAAATTTATGTATCTACAATTAATATTTCAATAAAATCTATTTTAAAAAATATATATGTAATAATATAATTTAGCAAGGCAAAAATTACATAAATATCACATTATCAAAAGGATAAAAAAATATATATATGGAATTATTATAATAATATATTTGTATAATTGAATATTTTTTTTATTTTTGGAATATTAATTAACTATAATAATAACATTATACAACAAACAATTATATTACACCCCTACTTACTTTTATTAACTAAATGTTTAAAACAACAAAACACACCCATATGAATTTTATTTTTTATTTATACAACATTAATTAACTATAATAATAACATTATACAACAAAAAACAATCAGTTACACTCCTAGCTGCTTCTATTAACTATATGTTTAAAATAACAAGTACACCTCACAAGATTTTTTATTTTAATTTTTCAATATTAATCAACTATAATAATGACATTATAAAACAACAAAAAATCGCATTAAACCCCTAGCTATTTCTATTAACTAGATGTTTAAAACAACCAAGCACACCCCACAATGGGCAGAACCTGATGCAAATGCGTCTCTTGTTTAAGTCTTGACATTTGCATTGAAATTAAAAGATGATTATTTTAAGTGCATTTCTTCGTCTTTTCATGGAATTAATTAATTAATTAATTCTTGATTGGGTTTCAAGTTGGTTATTGCAAAATGTGCAAAAGTGGAAATATTTAAATTCATAAATTTTAATAAAATTGTTGATTTTTATGAATTAATTATGAACTAATTAATTTTATAAATTAATTATGTGTTTTAATGATTTGCAGGTACTTTTAAAGGATTCGATGGCTCAAAGTAGTCAATTCTCATGGACTTGGAGTGACAAGGCGATTGCAAAGGTTATATGGTTGTGGTGATTAAAATTTGCAAAAGTATCTTACCAAAAAGGGATAAAATAATTTAATGTGAGATTATTTAAAAAACCAAGAAGGAGATTTCTTAAGAAGACTATCAAATTTGAGATAATATAAAGACATGATGGTGTCACTTGGCATAATTTTCAAAAAGGAATACTATTTTATGTCATGCACAAGGATGGACTAAGAGTCAAACTAAAATTGGAAATTGCCAACTAAAGTTAACTGGAGTTGAAATAGAATATTTCCTTTATGGATCAATTACATGCATGCAAAAGCTTTAGTTTGCATGTATTATTTGGCGGGAAAGATTTGTTTCTTGGGCTATTTAATGTAAAATCTTGCTCATTTGAAGGGGTTAGAAGGTTAGAAGTTGGAAAGTTAGAGAGGAACATTTTTAGAGAATTTGGCCTTTGGCCATTCTTAGTTTTAGATAGTTATTCATTTAGTTTTAGATCATTTGTTAGCGTAGTTGGGGACAGTTATGGATTGACAAAACTAGAAATTCCAATGTATGTGTTTGATGGATTGTAATTGACATTCAAAGAAGAACAAAGTTGGATATGAATGTGGTTTTGTTGTTTCAAAATTATTTTTCCTCTCATATGGTTTGGTATTCAAATCTCAAACCTTGGTCTATTGATGTTTTAAGAGGTTGAAAAATGTTTTATGAAACTTTGTTAATTTATTTTTGATTTGTGCATGAAATATGATAGAGTTAAAAATGAATTGCATCTCAATAATATTATCAAATGCCATTAGATCTTGCACTATTAGCATAAAGGATTTTTTTTACTCTGATCTTAATGTTACAACTAATGAATCTGTTAGGCTTCCAGTCGAATGAAGATTTGGATTGGGTTTTCAGACCATTCTCTTGCATTTCCCTTTTATCTTTTAAATTTTATTTATCCTTTGGTTATATTAGGGTTTAGATTATAGTTTTATCTCACATTAATCTAGAAACAAATAACCAATAGGCCCCTTGAATATTACAACCATATTGACCACTTAGCTAGGCGGCATAGTTGTGACCCACATGTAAATAAAAATTAAGAGGATGCCCCAACATCTACAAGGCATTAGATGCTCTTGGTGGGATTATGATGAGATAAATAATAGACATAAGGAGGTGTTCCCTACACATCATAAGGTTCATGACTTTGGTGGTTCTGGTGAGGGAACAACCAACAAAAAAAAGCACAAAAATAATAGGCCTTGCACTAAAGTATGACATTGAAAGCACACCATAATATATAATGATTGTGTTGAGCTTAAGTAAGTATGATATGGGTTAAAAGATAAATCAAAGATAAAAAATTAGCCATCAATCAAAACACAATAGTGTTACCTCTTGTCAAGGTGTTGAAAAACTAAAGAGATGGATAATGATTATGCTTGATTTGGGCAAGGATACATCCCACAAAGGAAAGTAATGGATGAAGAAAGGATATTTAATGATGGAAAATGATGTGACAACATATGTTTTTGAAGTTTCTTTAGAGCCTTGAGCTCTTTTGTTGAGAGCATGATGTTTCAAGTGTGTTGTTTGAAGGTTTGAAAGTGCATGCTGATGTTTGATGTTTGTGTTTTTATTTATTAATGGAATATAGGTAAATGCATGAAAATTTATTATTTTGGAAGGCATCAGGTAGTCACTCAGTGATCCAAAAAGCATAAACCAAGATTATTTCCAAAGTAGGATGTAATCACTTGCACCTAGTGTATAACAAGGCACAAAATGTTATGGAAGAAAGAAATAACCAATGAATTTCCAAATGGAAGGCATCTTAGATATTTTTAAGTGGAGTGAATGCTCTATATGGAGATTTCTCCCTTGAAGTGGCACTACAAAGATAATAAAAGCATTATGTTTCTCTCATTTTTGCATATTTTTGTGTGAATAGCTTAATTTTATCTTATATGTTCATTACAAGTGGTATTAGAGCTCTTTCTAGGACCATTCTACAAACATATTTTCAAATTTAGGGTCATCTATTACTATCCACCACATTCTCTTGTCCCGTTATAGAGGGATCTTGGTGATAAAAAGTGGTTATAATTGTACTCACATTATATTTGTTACTTGAGTTTTGGCAAAAAAACATGTTCTAGTTAGTTTTTTTCCTTTTTAAGTTAGAAATCATGTGTTGGAGGGGTTTTCAAATATCCTTAGAAGAGTTATCCTTCTTAGCTAAGGTAGATTCTCTATAAAGAGTAGAGTTAAGTGAGGAGTATTTTTCTCTAATTCTGGGCTTTAGAAATTTTTTTATATAGTTGTGAGCTTCCATGTACTTGTGGCTATACAAAAGACCCTATAGGATTTTTGTAACCTAACCTTAGGTAAACTTCAACCATCTATTTTTTGTGATGCATTGATAAGTGATTAGCCCTAGGAAGTTACTCATGGCATACCTTAGAGATGGGATAATGGGCTACGGGTATAGTCCTAATCCTCCATTGCTAGTACTTTGAAACATTATGCCAACACTATTTACAAATAGGATAAGTACTTTAGTGAGCTTGTAGACTAGACAGATCTTATAGTAACATCCTTTTTATCCCTACCTATATGTCATTTTTCCTAAATATGGTTGAGATACTTTTTCCTTAGAGTTGGGTAGTTGACATCTATTTAGTTGTCATCAATATTTTATCAAAATAAAAAATTCATCTTCAAATTCTAAGATATTCTTCCAAATCTAGATTATTTCCATGACCAGTTTAGTTTATCTTACTTAGAAATCCCATAAAATTAATATTTCTCCCAATATAATCATAATTTATCAAATTTTGATGGAAAATTTAGCCGAAAGGGTATCTAAGTAGTAAAATTAAAAAAAAAAGGAATTTTGGGCCAACTTTTACCCCCTTCAGTGGATTTTCCTACTAAACTCATTTTTTTGAGTTGGTTAATTTGTCATTTAACTTCGACTAACCCTTTTTGGTCCAAGCTCCTCTTTTTCATCCTTCAACACATTAATTTTTGTGCTCATCTTCACATCTAATGAATTTCCCAATAGCATACCATTGTTCTCAAGATCAACAAGACCCATAAGAGCTCACTCTACAATCTCTTAATGGATGCCATATCAAATGCATAAAGCCACCCAAGCAAAAATCAATAGCTTCCACAACACACTCTCCACAATCTCAAAACAAATGCAAATGTTCATCTTGGGTGTAGACATGGATCAATATATATATATATATTAGGTTTGTATATATATACAATTTGCATACCCATGTGGCATCTGGTTGTCGACATGGTGGAGATATAAAATTGTTTTCTTATGCTACACAAGCAGATTTTGGAAGAAAGATTTGATTAAATCATTTGTTGTTGATTTCCCTCGACCCTTTGCCTCTTTTTTGTGATGGTTTTCCCACAATGGTTTGGGTTTCGTGGAGGAGTGTGGCATTTGGGATGGTATGGTGACATGGCATAGCATCCAGCAGGGGCATCCACAATTAAAATGAATTATGGCAAATGTCATACCAACACCATCAAAAAAATTGTAACTTGCAGGGAAGAGTTATTATGTTCCATGTATGGTGAATTTTGTTTTGTTTATATGCAAACTCATATGAATCTTGTTTACAAGTTTGGTAGGCTTGTCTAAATGCTTTCTCAATAGCTGCCTACATATTATTAATTGGTCATGGTTGTCGATATATTGTACAGTATGTAGTATTTTTATGTATTAAATGATGCAGGAGCATCCAAGGGGTCAGAAAGCAATCTTGCGTCAACAAAAACAATTTGAGTTATTTTAAATCCAATAAGGGAGCTTGACAGTTCTGATCATCATCGAGTTCCTTCTTTTAGGTGTTTAACATTATCACTGTGACATTAAGTTGTCACTGGAAGTAGGCAGTGGGCTATGTCAGCAAGAGGCAGGCTAGTCGATGAGAGATCTGAAGAAGTCTCTTAGACATTCCGATGGAGTGCGATGAATACTTATCAGTGAGAGATAGGTTGGTTGATGAGACATTCATGAATGTCTCTTCGACATTCCGTTGGACTATATGTCGGGGTGACTTCGGGATTTTGGCAAGAGATTCTCCTAAGTCTCTTCAACATGGCGGGTTTCAATGGTGGAGTGGAGGTAGCAATATTGAGGTGACATATGGGGTTCTCCATGACATCCTCTAATGTCTCTTCGATAAGGCGATGGATGGAAGTGAATGGTGGGACCGATGGGGAAGTGGACATTTGGCGAATAGCAATAGGGAGATCAGTAATTCACATCCTTGTTGTGAATTACAAATGATGATGTGGATAGCGATCATTGAACTAGCAGTGGAAATATCGGTGAGACATACATGCATCGATGAGAGATTCCCCAAAGTCTGTTTGAAATTCCAATGGTGTCCAATAAGAGCTTTATCAATGTGGCATATCTACTTTGGTGTGAGATCTTGCTAAGTCTTTGCAACATTCCATTAGTGGTAGATAACAAAGATGGTCAATGGCAGTGGATGGCGAATTCGATCATGACACTTGGTGGAGCGATATTGGTGTATTTCACATCATTGTTGTGAAATTCGATTTCATTAGCCAACTTGGCGGAGCTGTTGACAACGATGTAACAACTTGGAGATCTCGAATACTGATTGGAAAATGATAGAAACTATGACATGAGGTGCATGTTGACCTAAAGAACTAGAGAGAGATATAAGCACTAAAGGAATACATGTGAGACATCAGTCAAGTAGTAATAGAATATCATATAGTGTTGAACGAAGGTTGGTTGAAATCTGCAAGCTAGCGGATGCATGTAATAATTTTCCCATGAGATGACATGTTTTCTATAATGAAGTTCTAGCAATAAAGATCATTTTTGCTATTTGCAAACCTAGTTGTGCATTGTTGTTTTGGCTTGTAATGGGAGTACCCTTCACCATTAAACTTGCAAGTGCAAACCTTTTCTAGGCACTGTACAAAAACAATATGCTTATATGTATGTATGGAAAATGCTTTGTAAGGGAATTCATATAAGGGATTAGCATCATAGTATGGGGAAGGGTGTGGAAGTCTCATAGTTTTTAATGTTCACAATCATGCCAACTAGGATGGCCTTTTGTTGATAGTTTTGTAATTTTTATTATCTATATTAATATATATAGGCATATATTTCCTTTTACCAAAAATAAAATAAAACTGCATACCCATGTTCCCAATGCCAATTCTCATTTAACAGTCCTTCAGATGACCCAAAAAAAGTGTAAAGATTATCATCTCATTCCCAATTTATAGAGATAATGAAATATGATAATCTTAAGCATAGAAGGTTGAGTTCATACAATATTAAATCTATAAGTACAAAACAAAAAACAAAAATTAAAAAGTGTGAGAAAAGGATAATCTTAAGCATCATCCAATTCAAGAGTCAAAATTCAATTTCATCCAATATAAATAGAATAAATATTTACCACATTTTAATGTAGATGATATAAAATTGTTAAATTATTTGACCATTACATTATATGATTTTAACTAAAATTGAAAAAGTATAGGCGAGGAGAAAAAATATTGGAGGAACACCATCTAACCTCAACTCGAATGGCCCAATGAGGGTCTTGATTATAACCATAGTCTAGATGATCATATGAAGGCAAATTTTAATTCAGGCTCTCTTGTGTGGTTGCATGGGACCAAACTCAACCCTGTAGACCATGAGGCCAAGCATTTTGACTTCAGAAAGTTCAAGCTCCATTCAATTGAAGTCAACCTATGACAAGTCTTTCTCGACATCGTCTTCTGCCCAAAGAGTGTCATGGTTAGAGCAGAAGGAGAATCATAGATCTCTCCAAAATGCACACAATCTCATTTAGTGACACTCAAATCTTCTCTATAAGTTTTCATAATGATTACATTTCAATTTTTAACAAAACTATAGTGTTCTCAATTAGTAAGTAAAAGTTTTAACATTTTTTTGACAATTTGAAATATATATATATGATAGAAGGTGGATAGTCATAGCTAATATTTACTAGCATTTGTATGAGGAGGTGGAATGATTATGTCCATTGCAATTTATATAGAATGTCTTATGAATTTGAATTGGGTTAATATAGAAGCTAAGGATTTTATTAAATATCTTAAAAAAAATACTTATTGACTCATTAATTTAAGATAAAGTCTCAAAATTAAATAATTATATTTGAATGACAAACAGATAGGGGTGTCCAATGGAGCATAACTATCATCTATCATTCAAAATTAAATCATTAATAAGTAATTATTCTTTTTCATTTATGACTAGAGGTTTGAGTTTTTTTGGGTTTGCTTGTAGGGTTGGTTGGTTCCTAATGTAGTGACTCTATAGAGCTAAGTTTTTTATTGTGAATGCAAGTTTCTATCAAGTGTCATATTATATTTCATTGAATCTAAGGACATAAATTAACTTTTCATCTCAATTTGCATTCCATGCTAACAAACACAAGTTCTTTGTAGTAGACTAGAAGAATTAGAGGAAGAAATAAGTTTAACATAGACATTAAAACAATCTCATTCAATGTTCTCAAAGATCACTAAAGTCAAGAATGAAATTAATATAAGAAATTTAAAAGGATGCATGAATATTTGAAATTGGATATTTTAATAATATTCATAAGACATGTCCTTAAATTGATTCTAAAACATAACAAAAAATTGAAATTAATTAATAGCCAAATTAAATTGTACCAATCCCTATATGAAAGGTGGAGCAATTGCAAAAATAATATGTTGTGTTAAAACATAGACCAAAAATATAAATTGTAGAGTCTCCATTGCCCATGCCAAGTAGATTGTACAAGGAAAAATCTATGGATTTTGTGGTATGTTTGCCAAGAACCCAATATGTAAATGGTTTTAAAAAATAGAACACTTTATTCTATGTTGTTAGAGTAAAGGTTTTAACTTAATTATGTTAATTAAGTTACCTTTATTCCTCTCTTAAGATTTCACTTTAGTTTGCATATTGTGACATTTAATAATTATATTAATTATTAAATGTCTGTACCTATTAGGGTTACTTTTAGGTTTTGCATGATCTCCTTTTAAGGATTGATCTTTGCAAATATTTCATTCTATTGTTCTGTTAATATATCTTTCATATTACAGAGCTTCAAACCCTCTCTTGCTTTTTTCTCCATTCTCTTCCCTGTGACAGGTATCTCTTTGCATCCAGGTGTTCTTGGACTTTGAAGTTGGTTTTGACAACTTCTATATGGTATCAGAGAGTGGACCTGCTGCAAACTGTTCTTGTTTTGAAGAATTTGGAGCTACGAGGGTTTGATTAGGCTTTCATAGGTTTTCAAGTTTTTTTTTGTGGATCTAGCTTACTTCGGTCTTTGGGTTCATTTTGGGCCCAAACGGACCTCGCCGTTGGGATTCACAGCCCCTAAAAACCCCTATTTTCATATAAAGCTTGTCCAATTTGGCCACAGTTGATCAAGGATGCAAAAAAAATTTGGCCCCAAGGCCATACGGCCTCAGGGCACAATTTACGAGGTCAAAATAAAAAAAAATTTAAAAAACAAAAATTTTATTTATTTTTTAAGTGCCTCTAGTGTAAAAGAAGGCCGTCACCCACCAGCCACCGAGCGGCCACCCACCAGCAGCTTCGACCAGCGGAGCTGCCCAACAATCGTCGGCTCCGTCATCGCCAACCAGCCACTGCCCAGACACCAATGGTTCGCCCGAGCACCGCCAGCGCCCAGCCCCGGTGGCCCCCTACACCCCAGCCACCAATCCTATCAGTGAGTGGGGGCTCTGCCTAGGCGCCAATCCATAGCTTCTTGGTCATCCATGTGACTAGGGGCCGAAGAATTTTAGCCCCTGAGGGCTCAATGACCTTTGCAAGTGCCCTTTTAACCCACTTTTACTAAATCGACTATAACTCAGGCATTTTAGCTCGTATTTTTGAACAAAAATAGGCATTGGAAAGTTGGCTTTGAGCCCGTCATGATGGTGTAGGATTTTTTTCAAAATTTTCCAGTTTGGTTTCATTTTTTTGCAATCAAAGTTAGATGATTTTTTTGCACTCCGGGGGGCATAACTTGTTCATTTTTGCTCTGTTTTTCAAAAAAAGTCGAAGCTCTTCTCGCGCCCTATTCAGATCTTCTATTATTTTTTCCAAAAAATTACCAGTTACACAAGATTCATTCTGAAGCCTTTTTTGTTTTTTTCCTATTTTTTTGCTGAAAATCACTATTGGGGTTTGGTTTCTTGCATTGTGGGGGGAGGTTTTTTCTTGCTTTCTATCATTTACTTCAAAAAACTAGAAACTCTTCACATTAAACATTCATTAAACCTCTCCAAACATTGCCGGAAAACCTTCTTCTATTGAACTTCTCACACCTCATAACTATCATACTTGGAAGGCATTCATGACATGTCTTCTCAAATCAAACGGGTCGTGGTCCTGTTTAGATGCGGTTCAACCAGTTTTGACATGGCCATTTGAGGTTATGCAGCATAGGAATAAGATGGATGAGGCTATGGGTTTTATTTCCTTACATGTTTTAGACAACTGGTTGTTTCATCTTGATGGGTGTAACAGTCCTCTTGAAATGTGGACCAGGTTCAATGATTTATTTGGTATTAAAAATCAGTTCCATGCTATATAGATTGAGGCATAGTTGACTTCACTTGTACATAATTATTTTCCCTTTATTGATTACTTTCTGATGAAATTCAAACAACAGAGATCTCTTCTATAGGGTTGTGGTAAGAACAAAACAGATGAGGAGTGTATTTACCTGATTCTTTCTAAGCTTCGAGGTCCTTTTCAGATATTCTCTTCGACATTTTATTCCACCATGGATGCATTGGGAAACCGCTTTACCATGCCTACATTTGAGGTTTCCTGTGATCAGTTGACACGAGAACAGGCCAAAATTTCACAGTTGGATGCTCTCAAAGGATCTAAGAACCAAGCACTAGTAGCTCAGTCATCTAAAGGGAAAAAGAAGTAGAAACCGAAGCCCAAGATAGATTCAACAGGTAGTGAGAGTTCCTCCAAGCCACCTCCTAAGACTGATTCAAAACCATAGTTCAATTCTAAATAGGGAAAATATTAGAAGTCTGGTGAGTCTTCCTCCAAGACTAAGAAGAAATTAGGTGATTCTTGCAGTTTCTGTGGCAGGGAAGGACGTCTAGTTTCCAGGTGTTGGAAATGATTAGAAGCTTTAGAGGAAGCCATGCAACAACTTAATATCACCTCACCAAAGCCTCCTTCCCAACCCACAAGGAAAGGTCATGCTCTTTCTGCACAAGCATTGTCCTTAGGATCCACTTGGATTCTAGATTCTGGTGCTTCTCACGATATGGCACATGCATAGGATTTGGTCACTGCACTTGCCCCTACTGGCACTACACATATTGCAGTTGGTGACTTAGCACAACTTTTAGTTACTGTTTCATTCGATGGTGGTTGTCTTCAGGATGTGCTTCT
>VDFB02281492.1:783775983-783787135 GCA_007258455.2 Sequoia sempervirens
ACACCTAAAGCTTATTCTCTATCAAATTCTTTTTAAATATTCCCTACTTAGATTAAAAATAAATCTTGAGAATGTAACAAAAATATCACTATCTAGTAGTCTACTCTTCAAAGTTCACAAGAAAAAGTTGTGATATCACCAAAGTCAAATTTGTATGCATGAATTGGATAAAAAAATGTGAAGGAAACTTGACATAGAACAAAAATAAATAGTTTTATTCTAAACGATATTCATCACTAACTAAAACATGTCTAAATTCCAAGACACATATTTTTTTTAATATTAAAAGATATATTATTTGATTACAAGCCTAAGTAATAGTTCTCTTCATTTATTATTATTTATAGGATGATTATACTTTATATTTAATATAAATTAATTAGTACTTGATTACTTTCTTTACTTAAATAGCTTAAATTATATTTTATAAATATATATTTTCCTTTTTAATGCCACACTTTAAATAAAATACTAACATTATTCATAAATAAAAAATATATTAAAATTATTATTAAAATTTATTACAAATAAATATTTATTAAAAATAAAATATTGTTTATGTTTAAAACTTTACATAAAATTCTAAGTCTAGTTATTTCTAAATCAAGAACTTATTTAATAAGTTAACTTGGAATAAGAGGATTATTTACATATCTAGGTAGTCAATAATGACGTGTCTAATTTAACATAAAGTACTTAGGTTTTATCACTTAATTATTAGTATTTGAATACATTAGCTAGGATTCACATCTATTTAGTCAAAATCACATATCTTAATTAGATTGAGTTATCTCATGACTTCTTTGACACGCCACTTTGTTGAATCATACATCAACAAAACTTATATATTTATACTTCATAAATTATCGTATTTCTCTATTATATTAAATTTTAAATATTTGTATTCTATTACATAATCTATAACTAACTTATAAACATTAAATTTTGAATAAATTCATTAATGATAAATTCTAAAATATACTTGATTATTCTCTCTCTCGCACACACACACGCACACGCACACGCACACATGCACACCCCTAATAAGCCTTCAACTTCTCTAAAAAAAATAAAGGGCAAATGGACATCACATTAGGAAATTTAGGATTCATCTTAGAGGAATGAGTAGACCATACTAATGTCAAATAATTCTCTCAAAATTATAATTTCAAGTAAACTTATGTGAAAGTGATAAACATACACCAAATTTACCATTATCATTTGTGTTAAATACTAATCTATATTATCTATAACTATTTAAAATTTGAAATAATTTTTAAATTTTTAAAATGCCTTCACATAAAAATTTTGTTACCTTCTTAATTTTGAATATTAAGTTATAATATCTATAAATATTTTTTATTAAAATTTTGAATAATAAATTTTAGTAAATTGTATTTTTCATAATCCATGAAGTTAGTATAGAGCGCTTTAAGAGTTTGTTTCATAGTAGAGAGTGTGTTTAGTTATATATTCTTGATGATAGACCATTAAGTGACATAATTGAATCCAAAAATACCATCCAATAAATTTTTAGTTATTATTTTACTTCCATTTATTAATTTTGTTTTGTTTTGTTTTGTTTTGTTTTGTTTTTTTTAGACTGCAGGAATCGGGTAGCACAACCCCCTATAAACTGCAGTGCACCTGGTAAACTTTTTAACATGACCGGCAGCGCTGGCGCGACACGCCCTCCGGTACCACGGGACGGGGGAGACTAGAACTCGTGACCAGCAGAGCCGCAACGAAATTACTTAGCCAACCGAGCTAGGGCCCCCGCCCCCATTTATTAATTTTGTTAATCTTATTATATAATTTTAATTTTTTTTAAAATATACATATTTTTGTATTTGAAGATATTCTTTGGTATCAACCCTATTTAAAATATTAAGTTCAAAAATTTACTATTATGTATTTATATTTATTTAAATATGTGATGTTGACATTATGTTTACAAACTATCTTTAAAATCGTTGGTTTAATGGATTTAAAATTATTTTTGTCTAGATTCTTCTTAGGTTCCATCAATTATGGATTGAGATAGATTGTCACATTTCAAGAGATAGAAACATGTGTGAAATTTTCATTTATGAGGTAGATATTGAGGATTATTTTATTTTCAAATATACATTTTTTAGAGATAGCTATAAGATTTTGACATCTCTTTAGGGATTTTGGAAACTTTCATTTAATATCAAAATAAACATGTGGTATTATACATGGAATACACATATATGTTTAGACATCATTACTTGAGTAAGAGGAAATTTGTATCAGGTGCTTTTGTTAATATGAGAATTACCACCTCCTTTTCTATTGAAGTCAATTCTTTCATTAACTTAAAATATAAATAGGATAGTTCTTCACATGTTAGACCTAGTAAAAAAGAAAGTTTTTAAGTACTAAAGACAAAAGATATAAAATATTAAAATTTAAGAAACATATCATATGATATAAATCTTAATAGAAACACTTATATTATAAATTTTCGTACTTATTTTAATTTTAATATTAATTTTAGTTACTTGAAACTCAAACTATCTTAACTTATTATATGAAAAATTATATTCATTAACTATTTTTTTAATTATTACTAATAATTCCAATTTCAAATAGTAAATATTAAACTCTAATACTATGATCAATGTGGCACAATTTACTTATCAAATAAAATGATGCGATCACTGTGGCACACTTATCAAATAAAATTAAGGTTATAATAGGAAGAATAGAAAACCCAGAAAAAGGTAGGGGGCAGTTGGTGAGGGGAAATCTAATGAAGCTCATCATCAATGCTGAGTCATTACAACATTCCTGTCATTAACCAATAACTGTTTCAATACGGCAGTGCAAAGTTTTTAGCAATGTACTCTCCTACTCTCATCTTCCATGTGGCGTTTCCTGCAATGTAAGTTATAATTGCGTCAATGCTACGAAGCTTCCTTCGTCTATCATATTATATTGTTTGTTTTTGAAGACAATGGATGGACACGCCCTTCATTAATTACAGGTGTGGGCATTGCAATCTTCCGTTGATAATAATGGAAGGCTTTTGTTTGTACTTGCACGTACTAAATTCATTTTGAGTAAAGTACAAAATGGGCTTGTACCCTACCTTCAAATTGATATGCCTCAGGCAGCTTCCTCCCACCTTCCTTGGGCTATTCTTAACCACTAAAACATCATACCTTCTATTCGGTACCTAACTGATATTTTCCATTGAAATATTATTTAACGGTAGAGAGACTGATAGAGCAATACCAAGGCTTAGAGTGGTTGGTACTAGTGGAGAGCTTTCTTAAGTTTGCAGAATAGGAGAAGCAAGTTAGGAATATATCAAAGATGTCTTCAGTCTTGGAAAATTGGTACTATGGTTGTCTCTTCAGTCCTAAGAAAAGCGCTAGTACTGAAGCAGTTTTTAATACTAGTTTAAGTGACAATGAGCATACTGACGTAGATAGGAAGCATCATGCCATTGCTGATGATGAAAAATCCCAGCATCCCATTGCAGGGACTAAGCAATTAGTGAGAGAAGAAAGTGGTAATAGTAGTAGTCCATGTTTTGAGTCAAGATTTTCTAATTCAGCTAAATTCTTCATGGAAGATGTAGACGAGGAGGCCGAGTGTCTTGCAAGTATGTTTAGAGCATTGGATGAAGATGGTGATGGAAGAGTTACTTCAGATGAGATAGTGAGGTTTTTGGAGAGATTAAGTCTGCAAATGCCAAAGGAGGAGGTGGTATTAGCTGTGAGATCAGTGTCTGCATGTGGTGATGAGTTTCTCACTACCATGGAGTTTGGTGAGTTTTATAGAAGTATATTTTCAAATGAGGAAGAAGTTGACATGGCGAAGGATGAGGAGAAGGCAATCTGTGAGGCGTTTAATGTTTTTGATCAAAATGGAGATGGGTTTATCAGTGCAATGGAGTTGGCTGATGTTCTGTCCAGATTAGGATTTGTGGAGGGGAAGGATGTGAGTTGCTGCGAGAGCATGATTGAGAGTGTGGATTACAATGGAGATGGGTTTGTGGATATACACGAGTTTAGGCATTTAATCACCAGAACAACTTCTAGTCGTTATCCCTCTCTTTCATGTGTTGCTGCAGTCTAATGGCAATGTTAATTTTTTTACTACCATAAATATTGTATTGTCTACAATGTGTTGCTATAGTCCTATGGTATAGTTAATTTTATGGCTACTATACATATCGTAATAGTTAACAAATGTCTGTAGTTCACTGCACATGATATTGTAATAAAAAAAATCACTGCAGTGCTGAGAGAAAGTCAGATGTCCATGGTATGTAAGAGAGAATTCTGTAATTTTGTCAGCAAGCGAGCAACTTCGTGTCTTTCCAGTTTTGAATATATCGCCTTCTATTGTTGTTCTCCCAGTTGTGGCGTTACTTGAAATTTGAAAATCTTCTTTGGTTATTCATGTTGTGTATGAAGTAACTGGAAATATTCTAAACATAAAGCGTTAGCCTAACAAGGAGACATCTTGATAGGTTGATAATCAAGAGACTATTGCAAATGCTAGAGGACTATCATTCTTCTAGATAAAGTATCTGAAAATTACTTACAATTGTAAGTTTAGATATTTGCATCTCAAATTAAATAGTGAAAGAATATGAGTTGCAATAAATAAAAATTTTATAAAAGAAAAATTAGATTTGGTTGTGTAAGATTTGTTGATGTAAAATAAATCTTATACAATTGAATTTATAAATAAAGATCTGATGTCGTTGATTAAATCTTATTAGTGTTGATAATTGATTTTTACATTTTAAAAATGAGAGATGTATTATGTTTAGTTTATGCTATTGATTAGTTTGTATTTTTAGTGAAGACAAAGACTATAAAATTGAAATATCTTTTGTACTATTGGTTATGATGTCTAAAATATTGTTGTTGTAGTTGTAATAAGCCACTATTTATGTAAAGTCTTCGCCAAGAATCTAAATGTCTCACCAGATTCTAACAAGCACTTCCAAAATATTGTGATATTATTCAATTAAATGTTGGATGTCCTTTTCTCTCAACCTAAATAAAATATTTCAGAGCCAAAAGAGAAATATTGAGCTAGTTGGTTCCTCCATATGAACACACCAACACTACTAAAATAGTCTTCTTGAAGATCTTGTGGCATTTGACAGAATTATTTGTCCACCTTTTGCTTCACCAATATTCTAGAGGTGATAGTATTCTTTTTTTCTTTGCTCTTACCTTCTCTACTTTCTTATTGTTATTGTAATATCCTTTTGTAGTTCCCTTCGAACCTTGATATCTAATTTCCTAGATATTATACTCTTTGTATTGTCACTACTCTTTCAATTCCTAGACACAAATAAAATAGGAGCACACAAATTATTTATCATTTTCTATATCTTAGTTTCCCATAAAGGTCAAAAAAACCTACGAAAGGGCTTAATCATTCATGACAAGATCCTAAGTAACCCCACCAATTTATCCCTTCTCAAGAACAAGTTTCTCAAGGATCAACTTGTATGGTGGTTAGCATCCTCTAATCTCCTTCTTGTCATTTCTTTTTTAATTACATTGAAAACATAGATTAAATTATATTTCTTCATTTCTATATCATTTTCTATATGTTGGTTTGTTGTTTTTGTTGTACTTGTGTCCTATTTTTTAGGTGAGTTTAAAAATTGGTAAAAACTCTAGATTTTGTATTTTTTCTTGACAACAAATGATGCACTTGACTAAGATGACAGTGTGAGATGGACTATAGTAAATTATGTTGACATCTACACACCATGATAATGTCCTAAATTATGATATTTGTCTTTTGAATTGGAACTATATGAGAGTTAGACACTTGGTAACCTTGATAATGACTGTCTCGGTATTGATATTGAGGTAAGTGTATAGCCTTGATTGTTCTAATAATAGGTCCTAGAAGGGGGCACAACTTGTTACCTTTTGAGGACATTATATTCATTAGTCACAGCTTTAAGAAGGCTCTTCATTTCCTCTGACTCTTAATTAGCATTTTGGGATATAAATTGAGAGGAATCAAGAATAGGGGCTATAATGGTTTAAGGAATTTGATTTTGAGGGGGATAGATTGATAAAGATAGGTGTTGTGTCTAAGAATTGAATTTACTATTTTAATAATTATTTTTTTTCCTTTACAACAATTTATCATAGATTTTGGCAAGTCATAACTACCCATAGATTGAATTATCATTGAGATTTCAAAACTAAAGACATTTAAATAATATAAATACCATTTTTAAAGAAGACGCCATTGAGATTTTAAAATTAAAGACACTTAAATGATATAAAATACCATTTTAAAAGACCCCATCTCAAGAAAAATTGATTAAAGTTTATGAAATCTATTGTAAAATTAGAAACAACCTCTATTAACAACCTCTTGATGATAGTCAAGTATTTAAGCATGAATATATGATCTCCATTTTCTCAGATCTATTATACAACTTTTCACTAAACTCATCTCACAATGCATCTTATACAATTAGAGGCAAGGATTTCCTTGAAAAAGACTACAAACAACCTAATTTACACATCCTCTTCTTTTACTTCACGATTTGTTGTGATGTTTTTGCAATATTTTGCAAATATTCAACGAAGTTATAGCATTCTCTCCAATGCAAGATCAAAACCCTTTTAGAGTTAATTGAAATTGAATGTTGAAAAGTACATGTGGAGTGGAAATTTGAATTTTGAGAACAATGATCCCCGCCAAATACATAAGGATGCTCTCGAGGAAGTTGTGGACATCAAATTTTGTCGGCTCAACTGCCATCGAAGATATAATATTCAAAGATCTACCCAAAAACATACTTCTTTATTCTTGTGAGTGAGGGAATTATTATTTTGAAACCCCTGTTACTTATTTGTGCACATTTCTGAAAAAAATACGCCATATATGTGAAAACCCTTTCTTGGTTTTTTCCAAATTCATGTGCTTAAGGAATTAATCTCATGAAACCCTTGCCTGGAATATTGACATCTATCTGAAAAGCACTTCTATAGTCCTATGAGTGAGGAATTATTATTATGAAACCCTTGGTTACTTTTTTGTGCACATTTCTGAAAACCCAAGTTTGTAATCGATCTACCTCTGTTAAAATTAATATCCTATCACTGTTGAATACATCACAACTTCTTTCATTTACTATACAATGTGCTTTGTACATTCTACTTATAGTTATTTTCATGAGTTGTGCATTTAACATTTATATTTATGCACTATCTTTTTACTTTACTTTATAAGTAAATGAAGGTCTTTTTGGTGAATGTGTCTCAGATATATATATATATATATATATATATATATATATATATATATATATATATATATATATATATATATATATATATACACATACATACACACACATATATATACATACATATATATATATATATGTGTGTGTGTGTGTGTGGGTGTATCTATATGTATGTATATATAAACACACAACTTATTCAATTTGTAAATGAATGTGTACAATGTTAGTTATATATGTTATGTATGACTATGAAAGACATTCTCACACTTCTTAAGCATTACACCTAAAAATGGTGGATAATATGCTAGGAGAAAAGCTTTATCTTCAGCATGTACACAATAAACACTTGCCCATTTTGTAAAGAAAAGGGTAATTTACAAATATCTAAACTATCTATAAGATCTGTAAATTGAATTCTCCTAATTTTTGCAATAATTCTTTCAACATCCTACCTGTAAATTGAAAATCTCATCATTGTATGCAATTTGTAGTTCTTTAATCATTAAACACGCAACTTATTGAATTTGCAAATGAATGTGTACAATGTTATATATATATATATCATAGTTTAGTTTCCTAATGTGCTCTTCATAGTATAAATTGTTGCTCCTTACCATACAAAATTGTTGCTTCTTATTCATTTTCTGCTCTTCATAGAATCATTAGTGGTATGTTTGTCTCTTGTAATGCTCTTCACAAAATTGATTTAATTACTGTCATATGAGTTCCTTTTAAATTTGTACATACTTCTTAATTTTTTCTCTCTTAAACATTCATTTAACAATTTTAAATGAATGCGTATAATGTTATATATATAATTTTATATATACATATATGATGCAGGAGCATCCATGGCAAGGTGGCTATCATATGTCAACAAAAGGGGTTTGATTTTAATTTTAATTTTTGGTGTGCTTTGGATTTCATATTTTGTCTCATGATATTCATATTTTGTTGAGCATTTTGATATTGTCATGTTGAAAATTCAAAATTCAAATTTGGAGTAAATTTGGAGAAGGTAAGATGAGCGGAGATAATGGAGAATCTGCCTTGAAAGCAAAAATCCTAAAAAAACCTAAAGTAGGTGTGGGTTTCTTGGAGACCATGAATTTAATTTGTAACTCCAAATTTTAAATTCCTTGACTCCTAAAAAATAGGGATATTGGAAGTGGACGCCAAGATTAGAAAAATCTTTTTTATTTTTTTATTCAAGAAGGCAAGAATGCAATAAAAGCATTGTCATTCCTTCACAACAGGTCTTGGAGTTTGGAAAGAATATTTTATTATATTTTATTAATGCAATTTAAGGTAATTGGAGAATTTCAGGAGGTAGGCATTGATTTTTTGGAGTGGGTTTTGGAATGTGAAGAAATTCATCCAAATGCACTCAAATTTCATTTCATGAACAAGATGGATTGAATAAAAGGAAAAATAATTTCATTTTTGAGCTCTCTTTCTCCAGATTGAAGAGGAAGACACAGGGAGGCATGGTATACCTCCAGGGAGGGGTTTTAATGGTGTTGTTGTAGGTTTTAGGCTTATTGTAGAGCCAAGAACATCACCAGTTGGTGCATATTTGAGTTGTTGAGGTTGATTTGAGAGATTGTTATTAACCTTTTGTTGCAAGGTTTTGGATTGTTGTTTTAAATCATTTTGTTGTGATTTCCAGAAGTCTTGGTAGGGCTTGGTGCAGCCCATTGTATTTTCTTGGACTAATGTAATTCAAGTGCAAAGTTTATTTAAATTTGAGATTGTTGGTTGCAAGTTGCAAGAGCTAGAATTTGGTAAAAGAAGTCGGATTGAAGGAGACCATTTTTATGGTTGAATTTGATGTTATAATTAAGTTTTATATCAGTTTTAAAATGTATTTCATTAGTCCACATGGGTATAAATCATTGTAATTTCTTATTTTCTTTGTTATTATACAACTTTTGGAGAGTTTGAATGACAAACATGAGATCTTATTTGCATATTTTTGGTGTTATTTAAAAAATTTATTAGTTACATTTTCAGATTATTGGGGTTTATGATTGAGGGTTGAATCTTGTTTCATCAGTGGTATTAGAGCTAGTGTTCCTGAGTGTGCAGGAAAAAGCACCGATTGGAGGCAGTTTGCACCAGGATCTGGAGGTGGAGTGTGTAGACTGATCACCGAATGTGAGGCAGTCTATACCTGAGAGGTTGAGGATTGTGAGTGTGTGGAAAGTGTTTGACAAAATGACAAAAAATAAAGATAAAAAAAAATTCACAGTTATGTATGCAGGTGAACATGGAGAGAATATTGTAGAAGTATGCTTTGAGGACAACGAGAAGAAGAGTAGAGAAAATGAGTGTTGTAGCCCAAGAAAGAAGGATGATAATACATAGATTTATGGAGGTCCTATTTTTTATAGAGAACCTAATGAGGAAGATTCATTGCTTGCAGAGGAGATCATGAAGATAGAGGAGATTTTTAGATCAAATGAGAACCTTGAGAATAAGGAAAGTGCAGACCCAGTGAAAGAAATTGTAGTAGATGATGATGAGGTAGAAGTTGCAACAGCGGAGAAACAAAATAATGAGGACATGCAGGTGGACATGGAGAATCAAATTGATGAAGAGGTAAATTTTTATTTTTCTGCATTGCGTTATGAATAAATTGATTTGGATGTTGTGGAGAGAAGTGAGAAGTTAGTAGATATGAAGAAGGAATTTGCAGTAATAAATTGGTATTCAGGGGAACTGCAAAATTATATGTAGAAGTTGTAGGGGTAGATTTATGTGTGTAGGATGTAGGTTTAGATGTGTATAACGAGGGAATTTGGTGGAGGTGGTCATATTTTGGTGGGTCAAGACCCACAAAAGAGGAGAAGAATGGTAACTAGATTTGTTGGAGGAGATTGAAGCTAGTTCCAGCAAGATGTTGGAGGAAGAGAAAGAGGAAATTTTAGAAAAATAAGGAAGAATAGTGGATCCAAAAAAAAATTACGGTCTTCAAATGTTCATGAGTTTTCAACTCATGAAACATTTTACTTACCCTGGGTGTCTGATGCAAGAGCATCCATGGCATGGTGGCTATCATATGTCAACAAAAGGGGTTTGATTTTAATTTTAATTTTTGGTGTGCTTTGGATTTCATATTTTGTCTCATGATATTCATATTTTGTTGAGCATTTTGATGTTATGTCATGTTGAAAATTGAAATTTCGAATTTGGAGTAAATTTGGAGAAGGTGAGATGAGTGGAGATAATGGAGAATCTTCCTTGAAAGCAAAAATCCTAAAAAAAACTAAAGTAGGTGTGGGTTTCTTGGAGACCATGAATTTAATTTGTAACTCCAAATTTTAAATTCCTTGACTCCTAAAAAATAGGGATATTGGAAGTGGACGACAAGATTAGAAAAATCTAATTTTTGCTTTATTCAAGAAGGCAAGAATGCAATAAAAGCATTGTCATTCCTTCACAACAGGTCTTGGATTTTGGAAAGAATATTTTATTAATGCAATTTAAGGTAATTGGAGAATTTCATGAGTTAGGCATTGATTTTTTGGAGTGGGTTTTGGAATGTGAAGAAATTCATCCAAATGCACTCAAATTTCATTTCATGAATAAGATGGATTGAATAAAAGGAAAAATCATTTCATTTTTGAGCTCTCTTTCTCCAGATTGAAGAGGAAGACATAGGGAGGCATGGTATACCTCTAGGGAGGGGTTTTAATGGTGTTGTTGAAGATTTGAGGCTTATTGTAGAGTCAAGAACATCACCAGTTGGTGCAGATTTGAGTTGTTGAGGTTGATTTGAGAAATTGTTGTTGACCTTTTGTTGAAAAGTTTTGGATTGTTGTTTTAAATCATTTTGTTGTGATTTACAGAAGTCTTGTAGGGCTTGGTGTAGCC
>VDFB02281492.1:783792588-783903255 GCA_007258455.2 Sequoia sempervirens
CAAAATGGGAAATCCTCTCTTTTTGGGTGATGCAAGATTGCCCTCACACCCTTTGGATGCTCCTGCATCAAATTAACCAAGGGTTTCATGACAATAATTCCTTACAGGAATACAAAAGTGTGTTTTCAAATAGATGCTGAATAAACTAGGCAAGGGTTCATGAGATTAATTCCTTAAGCACATGTATTAGGAAAAATGCAAGCAAGGGTTTTAACACATATGGCATATAATAAATGGAGAGCAAGAAATATTCATTTAACTCCAAAAAAATCGTGGGAAAAACCAACCACCATGAGCCGACAAAGTCAAACAACACATGGCGAAAAGGCATTGAAGAGGAATGATTTATTTCATAAACAAGCAGTAATAATTTTTCAATCAGCGAGTAAACCCTTCATGGGTCTTGAAAGATGCAAAAGAAAATGATTAACCAGTACCATTGTTGGCATTTTGAAAGGATAGGTAAATGATACACACATATATATATTGATCTGCTAAATGAACTAGAGACAAGAGAGACAAAATTTGTAAATGAATGTGTACAATGTTATATAAAAAACATTGTACACATTCATTTACAACTTCAATAAGATGCATAAGAAAATGATTAACCAGTACCATTGTTTTCATTTTGAAAGGATAGGCAAAGGATACACACATATATATCGATTTTCTAAATGAACAAGAGACACAAAATATAAAATGACAAATATATGTATGCTGGCCTACTGTATGTGTAATAGAAAGTAGAAAAATAGTAACACATTTTACAGTAAACAAATGCTAGTCTGTTGTATTGGATAGCCAAACGATACGTATTTAAATAGAGGTCAAATGAAAATAGAGTTATATATGTATATATGTGTGTGTTTGTGTATGTATATACATGTATATATGTATTTATATGTATGTATCTGTATGTATGTATTTGTATATATCTGTGTATATGTTTTTAAATACATAATACACATATATACACATATATTAAATGCATATATATAGACATAGATATATATACATGTATATATGCACATATATATATACATATAAATTATAAACCCCGAGAAATGACCAAAAATAGAAAATGAACACATAGATTATTGAATTTGTAAATGGGGTTTGTAAGGAAAAACCTGTCACCAAAAAAAACCTTTCATTTACTTATAAAGCAAGTAAAAAGACACTGCATAAATATAAATGTTAAATGAACAGTTCATGAAAATAACTATAAGTAGAATGTATAAAGTACCAACCTGAAACTTGGGATATTGGAGGAATGTGCAGAGGATGCCTGTTGAATCTGACAATTGAATGCAATTTGGTTGTTGTGTTTCAAATTTGATTTTGTTTGAGCATTTGAATTTTTAGCTGCTAATTATGTAGGTTTTTAAAGATGATATAACTGAATTCTGCATTATATTTGGATTTGATGTTTATTTGGGGAGCCTTACACTAGTATTTAATTGTGCAGGTACCTATAGGAAATGAAGTAAATACATGTATGTGCCAGGGAGTGTGTGGAAAAGTGTGCATTTCAAATCCCATAGAGTTAATAGGAGATTGTGATTATGTCATGTAAAGCACCATTAAGTGTGCATGTGTAGTTGTTAAGATAATATGTAATGAGGGATAAACATTTGCAAGTGGGGGTATTTGTAACAATAAAAGTTTTAAATTAAATTGTAAATGAGCCTTTTTATGTGCAAGTTGACTTTTTTTATAAATGCAAATGCATGTTTAGCTGTCTATTATGATTGGTCAGTTACACATTGTGTAATGAGCAACCATTGGTGTTGTTGCAATTTTTTATTTGATAAATTTTTTTTTTTAATGGATCAAAGTGATTTTTTTTGGGGAGGTGGAGTGAGCATGCAGGTGGAGGTTATTCAATGGGTGGCGGTAACTGGGTCTTCTCCCCTATCTTAATTAAATTGAGTTAACTCATCTCCTAATTAGAAATGATTAAAAGTTGACTCATGACTTTTGTGACATATTACTTTGTTGAAACATACATCTAAAAAACTTATTCATTTATACTACATAATTTAATTATTATATTATATTAAATTCTAATTTTTTTAATTCTAACATTAAATTTTAGATAAATTTATTATTAATAAATTCTAACATGTATATACTTATTATTGATAATGGGTGTGAGTGATCTAAAAACTATACTAATCCTTTTACTTCTCTAACATTTTTTTAAAGGGAAAATGAACATCACATTAAGAATCATTTTAGAGAAGTGAATAATCCTAGTTCCTATTAATGTTAAATAATTCTCTTCAAATTATAATTTCATTTAAACTTATATGAAAGTGATATAAATACATCAATTTTATTATTATATTCTTAATCTTAATCCATATTATCTATAATTATTTTTAATATAAAGTTTAAATAATATGATTTTTATTTTTATTATATGATTTTTAATTTTTTTAAATTATCTTCACATCAATTTTTTTTTTTTTTTAAATTTGAATATTAGTTTATATTATTTATAAAAAATTTATTAAATTTTTTAATAATTAGTTTCATTAAGCATATTCTTTTCATAAATGATATAATTAGTAGAGAGTGTTCTTGAATTTAATTTATTTATTCTACATCAATATTTGAATCACATTTGAGTGATCCATCATTAAGTGATGATAGATCACTAAGTGTTATATGAATTTCAATACAAAACCTTGCACAATTGAATGAAAAAATACTATCTAATAATTTTTTTGTTATTATTTACTTTCATTTATTAATTCTACTAAGCTTATTGTATAATTAAATTTCAATTTCAACAACTTTATAAATATTTTTGTGTATAGATATATTCTTTGGGTTAAACCCTCTTTAAACTATTAGGTATAAAATTGTATTATTACATATATATATTTCTTTAAATATGTGATGGTGACATTATCTTTCCATACTATCTTCAAAATAATTAGTTTAATAGATTTAAAATTATTTTGTCTAGATTCTTGTCAGGCTCCATCAATTAGGAATTGAGATAAATTTTCATATTTCAAGAGAGTGACACATGTTTCTAAGAGTAGATATCGATGATTATTTTATTTTCAAATACATAAAAGATTTTGATGTCTCTTTAAGAATTTAGGAGATTCCTTGGAAACTTTCATTTAATATCAAAATAAAGGTGTGGCATTATACATGGGATACGCAAATTACTTGAGTAAGAGGAAACAATTGAATTGTTTTGCTAATATGAGAATTATCACCTCCTACTTCATTATAAACAATTCTTTTAATGACTTAGAATATACATATCATAGTTCTTCACATGTTAAAACTAGTAAAAAGAAATTTTTAAACACTAATAACAAGAAATATAAGATGTAAAAATTTAAGAAACATACAATATGATATAAATCTTAATATAAATAATTATATTATATGTTTTATAATTATTTTAATTTTCAATTTGATATTAATTTTAATTATTTAAATTTGTTATATAATATATTTTTATTTATTTTATTTAAGACTAATTATCTTCCATAACTATTATTTTCTAATTAATTTATACATATTACTAATAATTTTAATTGTA
Organism: Sequoia sempervirens; assembly: GCA_007258455.2. Lineage (NCBI taxonomy): Eukaryota > Viridiplantae > Streptophyta > Pinopsida > Cupressales > Cupressaceae > Sequoia > Sequoia sempervirens. The sequence continues at coordinate 783,796,163 of VDFB02281492.1, forward strand.
AATAATAATATTAAACTCTAATACCAAATATAAAATGATGCGATCAATGTGTCAGACTTGACTTATCAAATAAAATGATATGATAAATGTTATGCACTTACTCATCAAATAAAATAAAAGTTATAATATGTCTATGAAGGATAGAAAAACCAAAAAGGGAAAAAAATAAATAAATAAAATATAGGCCTAATGAAGCTCATCATCAATGCTGAGTCATTACAAACATTTGTGGCATTAAGCAGTAGCTGTTTCAATACGGCAGTCCGGAGATTTAATAATGTACTCTTCTGTACTCATCGTCCATGTGGAGATTCCTGCAATATAAGTTGTAATCGCATCAATACCACGAAGCTTCCTTTGTCTATTACTGGTCGAAAACTTGTGTGGGTATTGCAATTTTGTCGACAATAATTGGAAGCTTTTGTTTATACTTGCACGTACTAAAAAGTTGAGTAAGTACAAAACGAGCTTCTGTCCTTCCTCAGGCAGTTTCCTCCCACCTTCCTTAGGGTATTCTTGACCACTAAAACATCCTGCCTTCTATTCGTACATAATTGATTTTTTCCATTGAAATATTATTTAACGGTAGAGAGACCGATAGAGGAATGCCAAGCCTTAAGAGTAGTTGATAGTAGTGGAGAGCTTTCTTAAGTTTGCAGAATAGGAGAAGCAAGTTAGGAATATATCAAAGATGTCTTCAATCTTGGAAGTTGATGAGTCCATCATTGAGGGTAATTGGTATTACGGCTGTCTCTTCAGTCCTAAGAAAAGCGCTAGTACTGAAGCAGTTTTTAGTAATAGTTTAAGTGACAATGAGCATACTGACGTAGATAGGAAGTATCATGACATTGCTGATGATGAAAAATCCCAGCATCCCATTGCAGGGACTAAGCAATTAGTGAGAGAAGAAAGTGGTAACAGTAGTAGTCCATGTTTTGAGTCAAGATTTTCCGATTCAGCTAAATTATTCATGGAAGATGTAGACGAGGAGGCCGAGTGTCTTGCAAGTATGTTTAGAGCATTGGATGAAGATGGTGATGGAAGAGTTACTTCAGATGAGATAGTGAGGTTCTTGGAGAGATTAAGTCTGCAAATGATGGAAGAGTTACTTCAGATGAGATAGTGAGGTTTCTGGAGAGATTAAGTCTGCAAATGCCAAAGGAGGAGGTGGAATTAGCTGTGAGATCAGTGTCCACATGTGGTGATGACTTTCTCACTACCAACAAGCAATGATCCTATCATTAGCCATCTCTTACAAAGTCTTTCATCCATTCAATGCCAAGTTTCCACCATAAATCAAAATCAAAATGGTCCACCATCATACTATGTCAAAAGTAATCCACTATCCTTGGAGATATTGAGAACTTTGGTGCCACAAGGTATAGAGATCCCCATATTTGAGAAATATGGAGGAAAGGGAGATCGTACTAATCATGTTAATGCCTTTACTGCTTTGTGTAGTGACTTTATCCTTGAGGAAATTTTTTTGGCTAGATTTTTTCCCCAATCCTTGAAATACATTGCCTTGGATTGGTTTTCTACATTACCAAATAACTCAATTCGATCATTCAATGAACTTGTTGAAGCCTTTATTAACCATTTCCAAGTGCACATGGTCCCTAAAATGACAACTAATTTGATGAGATGCAAAAAAAATGAGGGTGAAAAAGTCATTGACTTTATTTCACACTTCCAATCGCTTTATTCTCAAATTAGTGTGAAGATTCCTGATTCCCACCTTCAAAAGATGTTCCTAGAAAAATTACAAAGAAAGATAAGGGATAAGCTCACCATGATGAAATTCCCCTCCTTCATGCATTTATGCATTGCCCTTTGAGACTATTAGAATTCCCTAACCAATAGTGAGCCAAAAACCACCCCTACCCATCCTGAAAAGTCTGAAGTTTCAAACCAAAACACTTACCAACCTTTCAAAAGACAAAATAAAAATTTCTTTCAACTAAATTCCACCTCTCAACCTACCCAACTAGTTGATACCCAAGTAGCTACTATAAAGAAGAGTAATCCTTATATCTTTTGGGATCCACAAAGACAATTTACTCCCTTACCCGACACACTTCACAACATTATGACCCAACTCTTGAACAAAAACATGCTTACCTTACCTCTCGTTCAACCCCTTGACCCTAGCAAGCCATTACCTTTGAGATTTAGACACAATTCCTATTGTTCTTATCACCAACAAAAAGGACATGATACAGAACATTGCAAGCGTCTTAAACATCTTGTGCAAGACCTCATTGATTCCAATCATACCCCAATTGGAGGTGTAAATATCAAAGGTAATAAGTCTGTGGCTCCTCCTAACCAAAAATTGCAAATCTTTACCAATCCCATGCCCAACCATAATAATTCATTTGCTAAGGCTAGTGAAACTAAGCCTAATGTGATGAATGTTGACATGGATGATGAGAATCTGAGCAATCATGAACAAAGTCCTATGGATACTAAAGAACAAATTCCTATTGATATAATGATAAGAGTGGTTGACATTGAGCTTCGTAAACAACAAACCATGGAAATTACTTTCTCTTCAGAAGAAATAATCAAACATGCTCCTGATGGTCCTCTTTACATAGCTGACATAATCAATAACAATCCCACTCCTGAGATTTTAATTGATCCCATCTGTGGAGAGAATGTGATCACAAAAGAACTTTTATATGTGCATGAACTTACTCAAGATAGATATGATAAATCAAAAGCATGGATTAAAATGCATGATGATTTTTCTCATGCTATGATGGGCTCGATCACACTCCCTTTACAAGTAGGACCGAAGACATCAAATGTATCATTCTCAATGATCTCTAATTCAAATCAATTTCATGTGAAGTTGGGCTACAAATGGCTCAACTCTATGAAGGAAGTCCCATCCATTGTCCATAAGTGCTTAAAGTTTCCAGTTGGAAATGAAATATTTACTGTGAACCATAGTGACTTTAGACCCCCATCTTGTTGAGGAAACTTCTCCTTAGATTATTTTTGGCCTAAACCTATGGAACCTATAAGACCTTGTGAAGACTTCCTTTTCCTATCCTAAAAATTTCAAAGCAAAATGCATAGCCAAACTATCCCTTGAGAACTTTCCTCCACCCATTATTGAACCTCCACCCATGCTTGAACCACCACCACCTAAAGAAAACAATGCTGATCCTAAAACCCTTCTAACAAACCAAGAACCATCCATGGAAACTCTCTTACCTATTTCCTACAAGAGACCTAGAGAAAACCAAACATGTCCTAATCCGCTTCCTAAGAAAATTTATAAAGCCAAAGAGAAAGTGGTTGAAAAAACTTCTATGGTTTCTTCCATTCTTCCCTCATAAGAAGAAAAGGAACCTATGGTTGAAAAACCCGCTCCTACACAAATGTGGCTTGAAAACTAAAACAAAAGAAACTGAAATGCTAGAGAGCATAGGTGTAGGCATCATGTTATTGCTCGAAAGATGAATAAAGAGAACAACATTAAAAATAAAAATCCCGCAAACTTGAAAAAAGCAATAAAAGATGCCCCTCCTCTTTTATCCAAACAAACATAAGCTATATCTCCACCACAACAAGGAATAACAACTTCTATGGATATTATCATTCATCCTCCTATTGTGGTTAACTTGGATGATGATGAGGAAACATCTAAAATTGATGAGGAAGTGCATAGTGAATTGAATTTGTTATTTTCCTCTTCTATGAGCTTAATTGGCAACAACCATGTTGATCCTCCTAAACTAAGCGATTCACCATGTGTTGAAGCTAGTGATTCTACTAGTACAACACTTGATGTTGTCCCTCTCGCTAGTGATCTGTATTTTGCATATACTGAATAAGATTGGGATGTAGATTACTTGCTGGATGGTTGAATCACATATGATTTACTAGTCTATTATTTCTTATCTTTTTATTTTGCTTTCCTTTTCATTTTATTTTTTGCTTGCATGTGCATAACATGATCCCTCGTGATGTTCTGTTTGATGTTTCTCTCTCTATGTGCATTCCTTTATTTGTACCTTCATTCTTTTATATGTCGTATACTTTCACCTTTTCATTGATCTTTTATCTTTGCATTTTCCTTTTCATTTGTCTTGTGTTTTCCTTTTGGGGATGATGCAAGGCATCGAGACATTCATATCTCCTTCATGTTGACCCAAAATCATTTTCATTATCCTTTCATTGGCTTTCATTTTCCTTTTCATTTGTCTTGTGTTTTCCTTTTGGGGATGATGCAAGGTGTCGAGACATCCTATGTCTCTTCCATGTTGACCCAAAAGGCTCTTTCTTTATATTTGTTTTCACTCTCTTTATGTTGTTCTTCCAGTTCTATGTGTATTTGGGGAATGATGATAGTTTTGAGCTTTCTAAAAACATTGTGCAAAGAAGATGCTGAACCCAAATCCATAGAGCCTTTATCTGTTTGGTGTTTTCATTTTAGGGGAAACCCCTTTCTTTTCCTTGTCTCTTTCATGACACAAATTTACTCAGAAACATATGACTTGGTATAGGGCTTTCCAAGTTGGCTCTCATGTCTTCCTTCTTGTATGCATTTTCATTTTCTACTTTAAAGTAATTGTTCACAACATGGTGTTAGCAATTTCTTTAAAGTGGGGGCATACATTGACATTATTTTAGCATGATTTCACTTGCATTTCTTTCTTCTTTTTCATGTTCTTTGATGTGATTTTCTTATTTCACACAATGTGTTTTCCTCTTTGTAGTGACATTGGGAGTAATGTCCTTCAAGAGTTCTATCTCAACATATTATATTCCCCTTAAAGGTGATGCAACACACTGTATCCCTTAAGTGGTGAATCTTTTATTCTTTGATCGGTCCTCTCTTGGAGACATTAGGAACAACGTTCCCTAAGAGTAAGACCCCACATGAACTAATCAAAATCCCTTTGAGCATCCCTCTTTCTTGTTGCATTTTTGTACCTTATTAAAGTGTACTGTAGAAAAATGGATCTTGGACATTTTCATGGTCATTTAGGTCTTTTTCCTATGATGCTTAGCTTATTTTGCTTAGATTTAATGTTGCAATTTAACTTATACATTCACATTAGGTCTTGAATATTCAAATTATGATGTCTTGTGAAGGTGTTGTAACACATTTCTACACTTTTCTAGACTCTTCTTATTATAATTCATCTAAATATTCCCTTTTTATCCATTATCAAGTCCTATTTCAATGTGTTGTAAAGTCTTGTAACAAGCTTTCACACTTTTCTAGGCTTGTCATCACCAATTACACCTTTCTTATGCTTTATTTGGCCCCTTTATGCACTTATAGGCCTTAATTAAGTGCATTTTTGAATGTAAACCTGACAAAAAACATTAAAGATGACTTAATTTTCGACACCCACTTGCAAGCCTTGAGTGGGACCCATTCACCATGGGTGGCGAATGAGTCCCTCTTGGCACAAAATTCAAAATAAATTCAAATTTCCTTTGGGTTTTTATTCATTAAGACCTTATGTTAGCCTGTGATGTATTTCTGGGTAATTAGGACATGAGTGTGTATAAATAAGTGTTTTTCCATCCATTTTAACCCCAATTCATCCTTATTCATTCAAGCATTCAATCATCCATTCAATCATTGCATTCAAGCATTTGAGCAACATAGCATCATTGAATCAAGCATCTTGGAGCATCCATTGAAATATATTTAGACTTCAACAACAAGGGTTTGCTGAGTTTAGGACATTTCTATGTTGCTTATTCATCATTTCTTTCCTATTTAATTTCATTTCTTTATCAAGGGTTTGATTACCAAAGTGGAATTTGACCAAGGAAAATCCCTATACTCTAACCCTTAACCATTTTCTCCCTCTTTGCATGTGTGTTTGCAAGTCTTGTAGGAATATTTTTCAAAGAAATAGGTGTTGAAAAGTGGTCAACAAGTCATCAAAGCTATTCAAGTCAACTAAACCCTAATTCAAGCTCGGAGACAACATTTAGCCTATTTTCTACAGTTTCAGTTCTGTCAACCCGATAAGAAGACAGTGTAGATCTAGACCCACAAAGTTGACTTAAGAATTTGTAGAATTTTGGAGGATTGATTCACCATTAGTGGTGAATGAGTCCCACTGCTAGGCTGGAAAAGTTATTTTGTTCAATTTTTAGTTCCTGACAATCGGAAACCAGTTTCAACAAAGTTTACCAGAAGGAATCATTCGCCATCAATGGTGAATGAGTTCCATTGGTCATCAACAGTGATATCTGCAACCTTCTAGAATCTTCCAACATCAACATTCCATCTCTAGGTGCACTCTATTTAGTTTCATCAAGTTCTGTTTGCATTTGTGCATGTTTATAGTTCATTTTTGCATATCACATCATGCTTTCAAACACTTCATATTTCTTAGGTTTTGCATAATAATCAATCAATTTTATTAGTTTGCTGCATCTAGATCATTGCATTTAGGAAAAATTCCATCATACATACATTAATTTGAGTGAACCACCACAGTTTTTGGCCTATCTCTCTCCTTTTAACTGAAAAAACCCTAAGAGAGCAAGAGAGTACATAGCCCCCAAAAATTGATGGTTCATTTTGGCAAACCTGTATATTGAACACATTCATCTTTTTTATTTGCATTGCATTTACCACCTAGGACTCATAACATTAGCTTTTGCATTAGCCTTTGCATTGTTTTTGTATCCTAGGGTTTACAACATTGCATTAGTGAATATCTCATATAGATTTCATTTTTGCACTTCAAAACATTACAAAAACTCAAATTCTGCATTTGCATCAGAAAAGCATAAAAATCACTATAATTTTTTCTAAAAAATCACAAAAAAAATCATCCCTGGACTCATTCGCCACCCTAGGCGAATCAGTCTAGTTGCACTTTCTGCACAACATTTCATGTTATTTTCACAACAATTTCTGCATTTCTACTTTCTGGTATTGCATTCTTATTTTAGTTTACAAAATTTTGTTATTTGCACTTATTATTCCTAGATTACATTACATTTACATTCTCCCCACCTCTTGTGGAATTTGTATGAGTGTTTGGTGCCCTATTGCTAATACTTTAGTGAGAAGACGTTCTTGATTCATGGAATCCTGCAATAACACACTCATTATGGACCTTGGGTTATCCAGAGCTCTTACTTCTGGTATTGAAAATGGTGCATTAGGCATGGATACTACCACTAGTACACCTGTGCCTTCCCCTATAATGCATGTTGACACAAACATTAATTCCATTATGCAAGAAAAAGCCATTAACATTCATGAGGATTTAGCACATTTACAACAAGATTTATGTCTTGAAAACATCTCAACCACTACAATTCCTGCTATAGACAACATCCATCACTTGCTTGAAAGTGATGAAGGTCTAAATGTTATAAAAAAATTTGCTGAGATATACAACAAACATGCTCCTTCCACTTCCTAACTAGCACATACTGTGGTTAGTCAAGGAGGACTTAACACTCCTCCTCCTTCAACTGTAGCATCCATACCCACCTATACCACTCTTCAAGTAACCAAATCCATGCAACAAGTTAGTCATGTGACTCCTTCTTTCACTATTCCAACTAGCATTCGTAGTTCTTTTGTGGCATCGAATGTTCCATCCTCCACCACCTTCACCCCTATTAGTGTCCCCTTCACTTCTCCCAACACTACCTACACTCCATCACCATTCTCTCTTCCACCTCATACCACTTACACTGACCCTCTCATCACACAACTCTTTCACATTGTTTCTTCCATGCAACAACAAATATACACCATAAACCAAAACCAAAACGCACCACCCACATACTATGTTCATAGTAGCCCATTATCTTTAGAAATATTAAGAACACCAATGCCACAAGGAATTGAGATGCCTAGGTTTGAGAAGTACAGAGGTAAAGGAGACCCTACTAATCATGTCAATACCTATACAACTCCATGCAGTGATTTTGTCCTTGACGATAAACTGTTAGCTAAAGTGTTTCCTAGGACTTTAAAGGTTACTGCCTTAGAGTGGTTTTCCTCTTTACCCAATCATTCAATTCACTCGTTTAATGAACTTGTTGATGCCTTTATAATTCAATTCCAAGTCCATATGACTCCCAAAAAGATAATGGATAATTTAATGAGGTGTAAACAAAATGTGGATGAAAAAGTAACTAATTTCATTTCATGTTATTAGTCATTATATGCTCAAGTCGATGCCAAGATTCCTAATACACATCTCCAGAAGATGTTTATTAAAAACTTGCAAACTCAAATTAAAGATAAATTGACCATGATGAAATTTCCTTCTTTCATGTGTTTATGCACAAACCTTTGTGACTATCACAACTCGGTGACTAGTCGAGATGTAAAATCCACTTCTAGCCGAGCTGAGAAGTCTAAACAAAGCAACCAAAAAAACTCACAAAAATTTAGAACACCAAACAAAGGCTTCTTATAGTTCAATCCCCCTCCTCCACAATCAACTCAACCCATTCATAATCAAGTGGCCGCCACTAAAGTAACTGTACCCTTTACCTATGGGGACCCGAAGAGACAATTTACCCCTTTACCTGATACCTCCATAACATAATGAATCAATTGATACAACATATGATCACTTTTCCCATAGTCAAACCGCTTGATCCTACCAAGCCTTTACCCCCCACCTTTAAACCAAATTCTTATTGTAATTCTCATAAGCAAAATGGACATGGCACAAAACAATGCAAGCGTCTCAAACACCTAGTGCAAGACCTCATTGATTCTAGTCGTCTATCCATTGTGGCTGTTAATGATCAGGGCAATAAGTCTGTTGCTCCTTCCAACTAGAATTTTCAAATTTTCACTAATCCCATGCCTAAACACAATGTATCATTTTTCAAACCCAGTGAACCCTCAAACAATGATGTGATGAATGTTAATACAACTAATGAACAACATGATATTACTCCAAATGTTACACATGTTAATCCTATTGATGAAATGGTAGGAATGCTAGATGTTATCCCTTGTAAGGCCAAGCTACAAAATCTCTTGATATTACTTTTTCCTCTCATGATATACTTAAAAATATTCTTGATGGTCCTCTTTACATAGCTGTCTGCATTAATGATAAGCCCACCAATGGGATATTAATAGGTCCCGCTTGTGGCAAGAACATGATCACAAAATAATTTTTGGTATTACATGATCTTTATCAAGATGATTATGACAAACCAACAACATGAATTAAAACAAATCATGGTTTTACATGCCCTAAAATTGGATCAATCATCCTCCCATTATAGATAGGACCTAAAACATTGGATGTAACATTCTCTATCATTCCATAGTTGGATCGGTTTCACCTATGGCTAGGTCATCCTTGGATTCACTTGATGAAAGCTGTCCCTTCAGTCATTCACAAATGTTTGAAGTTTCTGCATGATAATGAGATATTTACTGTACACCATAGTGGCTTTAATCCATTGTCTTCTAAAGGTAATTTTTCCTAGAATCCTTTTAGCTTGAACCTATGGAACCCGTTACCCCTTGCAAAAGGCTTCTTTTTCATTGCCTTTCAGAAGTTCAAAGCCAAATGAATAGCTGAATTGTCTCTTCGCCACATATCCCCATCCACTTCCAATACTCCTATCCTAGATGAGACAATGCTTCAACTTGAATCCAAACCTGAACAAACAATGAAACCCCATGAGCAACCAACAATAAACACTTCACCTTCATCATCTAAACATCCAAGAGATACTAAAACCAACCCCGTCATGCCTCCTCATATTAAACAAGTTTATAAAGCCAAAGAGAGAGTGATTGAACCATCTCCTTTGGTTCCTTCAATTCCTCCTCTTCGGGAAGAAAAGAAGCCTATGGTGGATCAACCCGCTCTTACACCTACACAACTTCAAAATAGAATCAAATGAAACTGCGATGCTTGAGAGCATAGGCATCGTTGTCATCTCCTTGCTCGTCAGTTACAAACAGAAGAAAAAAAAGAAAATCAACCTCTGCCTTTGATAGATGCAAAACCTGATCACCCTCCTCCTCCTGACCTACCACGCGATAGTATGTTACAACCATCACACCAAAACGATCCGATACAACCAAAACTCCTGATACATCTTTCATTGGAAATTACCATCCGTTCTCCCATCGTGATTAATCTTGATGATGATGATGATGAAGAGATCTCTAAAATAGATGAAGAGGTGCATAACGATCTAAATTCTTTATTTTCCTCTTCCATGAGTTTAAATGATAAATATCCTACACCGAGTGAGGAACCTAGTACTTCCCCTAGTTTGACACTTGTAGTTCTCCCTTTGGATAGTCAATCACCCTCACCATACATTGAGCATGATTGGGAGGTGGATGGCTTGTTAAATGGTTGAATTGCATTTTCCTTAACTAGCCCTTTTATTTTACATTTTCCTTTTTCTTTTTCGTTTCTTTGGTGTGATTGTATGTGCATATCATGTTCCCCCGTAATGTGTGTTTGATGTTCTCCCTCTCTTTGTGCACTTCCTCTATTTGTACCTCTATTATTCTATATGTCATGCATCACTTTCACTTTTTTGCTTTTGTTTTATGTTTTCCTTTTGGGGATGATGAAAAACATTGAGATGCCCCATGTCTCTTCCATGTTGACCCAAAAGCATTTCCTTTTCTTTTTCCTTTTCACTTCTTTTTGCTTATGTTTTCCTTTTGGGATGATGCAAAGAGTTGAGACCGCAATGTCTCTTCCATGTTGACCCAAAATGGACTTTCTTTTTCTTTTGTTTTCACTCTCTTTGTCATTCTTCTAGTTCTATGTGTATTTGAGGAATGATGACAATTCTGAGCTCTTTAATAAAAATATTGCAGCAACGAGCATACTGACCCCAAATCCATAGATCCCTTATGTGTTTGGTGTGTTCCTTTCTGGGGGTAACCCCTCTTTATTTTGTTCCTTTTTCATTTGCATGACACAACCTTACTTGGAAAAATATGAATTGGCATGGGGGCTTTCCAAGTTGGCTCTCATGTCTTCTTTTTTGCTTTCATTTTTCATTTACTACTTTAAAGTAATTGAACGGTGTGTAGAAATTCCATTAAAGTGGAGGCATACATTGGTATTATTCATTTTGCATTTTTCTTGGTTCTTAGTGCAACCTTTCCACTTCATATGATGAGTTTGTCACTTTGTGGATGGCATTGGGTGTGATGTCCTTCACAAGCGTGATCTATCTTAGCATATTACATTCCTCTTGGTGGCCTGATGTGATGCACTGCATCCCCTAAGTGTAAGGAAACTATGCAGCCATGAAATGACAATTTCCACATAACCCAAATCTGAAAACATGCAAGTAAAATACTCAACATCAACATGCAAGAGAATAGACAACATATCCATCAAAGATGACACAAGATATACCCTGGGAAAACCCTCAAGAGGGAAAAACCCAGCCTCCAAAAGCATCCACACTCCATGTATTATTCAGCAATGAAATACCATTACAATACATCTTCAAAGACTCCATGAACACTTCTGAAGCACAAGCTATCCATACATTCCATGTGACCAAGCATGAATCCACACATCCCATGCCATGCTTCAGGCCTCGCACATGCACTAGCTCAACGCTAACCTGCAGCAACTGTGGAAGCCCTTGATAACTTTTGATCAACCTAAACAGCTTCACCCATGTGGTTGCTTTTTATGAAACAAAGAAGCTCCCACCGAAACCACCAGAGTGAGGTATTACATAAAAACCATGTGCCCAAAATAGCTGGCATCATGTGACCCCATTTTAATATTAGATTGCTTTGTTATTTTATTATTATTCCCAATATTAAATAATTACATTTTACAATTGTGTCCCAATGTTAAATACAACAAAGTGGCCCCAACATTATAACTCCTTGTGATGCACGTTCACCTAGAAAACCCCTAGGTGCACCACACACATAATAAATAAATAAAACAATATAAACATTATACAAGGTGTACAACACCTAATTCTAACAATCTCCCACTTGTTGTATACATTGCATAAGGGGTAACAAATAAACTCCATAGGCAACATGTACCATCTTGGAATCCAAGTGCTCCATGTGCTCCATCAAGATACCTATAACAAGAACCAAGGTGACCACCATCTCATCCATGAATGCTCCCATCCTCCACCATGCCAACTGCACTAAGATATGAACACATCCAAAGAGATGTCACACTAACTGTCACAAAGAAGCATAAACCTGCCTCAACTAATATCTCAAAACACAAACACTGAATCCAATATGTACCAGTAGCTGTCAAGAATAAATCACCATAGCTGAAATGACACCCACAACAAGTGCCAACACATCCAACTATCCATACCTCCAAAAGTATACATAACATAGTAAACTTATGCCAACAACATATCCACCCATAAACCACAATAACAAACTCCATGTGCAAACCTGTCAAAGCATGACATACACATCTAGGAGCTCCCACTGCATGGGCAATGTCAAGATGAATGCAAACCTGGAATGAGCGCATTCAACGCGTCACTTCATTAACATCCCAAAAGAGGCACCATCACAAAGGCATACCAAGTCTACTACCAACATCTCATAGAAGTAAACATGTAGTACCAAGGAACATCCACATTGATAAGCAAAACTTGCAAACCAAACCCTGTAGCATGTCCTCCTACACACACACCTCTAAATGCCAACTATGTCAAGTATGATCTCCTCCATAACACCCCATAACAAAATCCATAACCACATCCATCCATCCAATCACCAAGATCAAACATAACATATGTAACTAACATGGATGTAAGCATCTCAAAAACAAGAAGATCAAACTCAAAGTAATCATTCCTAAACCAAGGAAATCAGCCCAATAAACCATCTCCTAAACCCAACATGTACAAGGAGATAAACATGCCAACACTCCTCAAATGAACCCTCCAGAAACCAAATACCCATGGCTCAAGATCCATATCCATGAGAAGACAAAGCATAAACATAATGCACCTGAAAGAATAATGGGCAATACCTCTCAAGTGAACCACCGAGTAGACCAAGAGTGGGGAATGAGAATGCTCCTCTAGGATATCCAAGTCATCATGACTCAACCAAGAACACTCTCCTCATTGGTCCATGTTGAACTCACGTCCAACCAAGGTGTAGGCTCCCTCGGACTTCCTGCTAAAACCTCATCAAGAGTAACCATCTCAAAAAATGTCTCTAACCACAAGAGAACACCAAGCCTCACCTAAGTCTCCAAGTATCCATGAGCACCTGTAACCGATCAATCCATGCTAAACACCAAGCAAATGATCAATGTACTCAATACAAAGAGAACCAACCAAGATCAAAATCATAGTTCCAACTGCAGAATCAGGAACATAAACATGACACCATGATCTCACATCCTCTCAAAAGAAGATCACATGCTCAAATCATCATAACATGTACCATGCCACAACTCTAAACTAGTAATCAAGAGTATACCATGACATAATAACAAAACCATCCTACAACCAAGGATCACCTGTCAAAACCAACAAGTCATGAACAATACCTCAACATCTCAGCACACGATTAACCGAGACTCTCAACTTTGGCCAACACGAGGATCAAGATTTCCTCCACTGACACCCAAGATCACCTCTTGGGGCCAACCATCCGCAATCAACAATGGATCCATCGGCAATGCTCCTTTGGATGTATTCCGAGCGTCCCATGGCACCATGATTGCTGTGCTCTTGTCACGAGCACATTGAATCAAACCTCAATGACAACATGATAACCATCCTCTAGCGAGGTAGCTGCCAAACCATCATATCCATCACCGCCAAACCATCACTGTCACAAGCTCCCACTGAACCGTGTAACCAAGCTATCCATGACATCGTGATACCAATCTCCTCAAACCAAGAAGATACACCGCCACAACCATAATCAGGAACCAATCCAATACCACCAATCAATGCACCAGCATAAAACCATCATAACATGCCAAAGTCTCTAATGCACAAGAAACATCCATGACATCATGATCACCACCAAATATACCAACAAATCAACCCAACCATGTCCACATATCTGCATAATCATAGTCAACTACATAGATCTCATGTCATGACTGTACCTGGTAATACCATCTCACCTCCTCAACATGACAACCAAAACAGCAAACCAAGTGACTAAACCAAGCCACTAAAACTGATCATGCATCAACACTGAAATATCAATGGGCAAAGACAACCCATATCCAAGTCATAGGTGCAACAAGTAAGTATAGACCGCCTACAACATTGCACAACTTGTAGATACAACAATGAAACATACATGTTGATAACCATGTCAAAAATAGAACAAACTGAGATTTACAACCGAGCATACAATGAATCCATCATCAAATCACCAAAATTTGGCAATCCATAAGCTCATAATAACACCATAGTCAAAGAGACTCATAAACAGCTCAAATAAAGAAAATAGTAAATAAACCATGCGAAAATATCTCCAAACCTGATCCACTATGTAGTGCTCTGAACAAGCTTTTCGTTGACTATTTGAAGTCCAAAATCTGACTCCGTATGCACCCGATATGCCCTCTCAAAGCTCAAAATAAACATCTGACCTCAACCAAGAAAACCACTATCAAAACTATAAAATCATGGAACAAATCCTATACCCAGCTGTGTGAAATTGCTCAAGATGACTTTCAAGCTAAGAGTGGAAAATCAAGACATGTTAAGATTAGAAGTTATGCCCGTTTGAAAAAAACTGCTGTAAAAGACCCTCCTGGTGGTTCAGAGGTGGCACCCGGGCGGCGCTCCGGTGGTGGGTGGGCGGCGGACTCCAAATCCCATTTAAATTTAATTTAATTTTTCCAAAATAAAAATTTCTCCACCCCCCATGTGGCGGACCCGACACCATATTAAATCTGGCTTATAACACAAACCCGACGGAATTTTTTGAAAACAAATTTTATTTTAAAATTATGGGCAGATTTTTTTGAAGAAATAAAATTTTATTAAAAATAATTTTAAAGCCCTTCTTGAGGTACGGAAGTGAATGACGCCCGGCCAGGGCGAAGCCTTTATTACCGGTACGTTGGTTGATAGTCGGTACAACCGGTATCGATGCATAGGCGGTCGAATACTTTGCTGAAAGCGGGGAGGGAAGTGCTGTGGACCACCTCCCCCCTCCCAAACTTCTTTTCAATTTTTTTGTTTTTCATTTTTTTTTGATTTTGATTTTTAATAATTTTTGTTTTTAGTTTTGCAAGGAAAATAATTTTGGCAGGGGATTTTTTTTGGGATTTTTTTTTAATAATTTTTCTGAGACGACTGTACCGTCGATCCGTACGGTTGAATAGGGGAAACATTTTTTTTCTGTAACCAAAATAGGGCATGTTATATGTCAAAATTTCTCTCTCGGCCAACTTGAATCCAATCATGAGGTCCATTTTGAACCAAGAGATCATCTGTGAAAGCTCACCCCCAAAACCCTCATTTGAATGCATAGCCAAGAAACCCTATTTTGCCAAAATTTTCTTATACCTTAAATCTGCAACCAACCCATCAAACCAGCAAACCCAAAACCCTCAGATCTGCAATAAAACCCTCAGATCTACAATAAAACCCTCAGATCTGTAATAAAACACCTGCAAAACCCCTATATCTTGCCATTTCCTTTCATTCTCTCATGCAACCTAGGGTTATTCAATCCACAACCAAAGCTCTGATACCACTTGTAAGGAAACTATGCAGCCATAGAATGACAATTTCCACATAACCCAAATATGAAACATGCAAGTAAAATACTCAACATCAACATGCAAGAGAATAGACAACATACCCATCAAAGATGACACAAGATATATCATGGGAAAACCCTCAAGAGGGAAAAACCCGGCCTCCAAAAGCATCCACACTCCATGTATTCGACCAGTAGAAACCCATTACAATGCATGAGGACTCCATGGAACGCTAAAGGCTGTTGTCGCATTCCATGTGACCAATCGTAGATCCGCATCCATATGCCATGCTTCAAACCCTCACACATGCACTAAGCTCAACTGCTAACACAGCAACACAATCAGAGCCACTTGACCAACTTTTGATCCAACCTAAACAACTACCCACATGTGGACGAAAACATAGAAACAAGCTCCCACAAAACACAGAGTGGTATTACATAAACCATGTGCAGAATATACATGCTGCTTGACCCCATTTAATATTAGGTACTGTGGTACTGTATACAATATTAAGTGTTATTACACTAATTATACCCAAATGTACATACAACAAAGTGGCCCCAACATTATAACTCCAGCCTTGGGTACGTTCACTAGAAACCTGGAGTTGCCGCATAATAAATAAATAAAACAATATAAACATTATACAGATTTTGCTTTTGAATTCACAACCCACTAAGTTGTGAATATTCTATTCTTTGATTGGTCATAAGTGATAGACTTCACATGAACTAAACAAGACTCATTTGAACATTTCTTTTTCATTTTACATTTTTGCATTTCACATGACCACCTTGCATTATAACTCAACTTGCATTCCTATGGTGCCATCCGTTTTGTTCATGAGTTATAAGCATACGAATCTTTGCTTGTCTCATGAAGCATGAATCAACATTTTCCTTTGTGGCACCTTATTAAAGTTATCAGGAGGTATAACTTTGATACGGTTGAGCAGGAAGCCCATTCTGAGGCATGAATTTCCACATAGCCACCTATGTGTTTGTGAGTACATACCAACCGAGAATATGTTTCTCACCTTTTGGGCCTTCTCACCCAACGAACAACCATGAGTTTTGTCACCCCAGAGTGAGTATGCATTTTTCTTTTCAGACAACAACCTAGATCTGATCCACAATTAGTTGGACAAAATGATCGAAGCTTGATATGACTTTTCCTTTTCCTCTCCCTTCTCTTTTTCTCTTTCACATGCATGTTCCTTTGTTCTTATGTTTAGTTTTCCATGGAATCTTCATCTTGGGGGCTTGATCATCGTTCTTGATTGTTGTTATCTCATCTTGCTAACATGAGTACATTTGGATCCCTCTCAATATGCATGGCTACTTTAGTGTGAGTTTGAAGAAAGTTCATCCTCTCACTAGAGTGGGGGCTAAATGTACCATAGAAAAATGGATCTTGGAAATTTTTATGGTCATTTAGGTATTTTTCCTATGATTCTTGGCTTATTTTTCTTAGATTTAATGTTGCAATGTAACTTATACATTCACATTAAGTCTTGAATATTCAAATTATGATATCTTGTGAAGATGTTGTGAAGTGTTGTAACACATTTCTACACTTTTCTAGGCTCTTCTTATTATAATTCATCTAAATATTCCCTTTTTTATCTATTATTAAGTCCTATTTCAAAGTGTTGTAAAGTCTTGTAACAAGCTTTCATGCTTTTCTAGGATTGTCATCACTAATTACACCTTTCTTATGCTTTATTTGGCCGCTTTATGCACTTATAGGCCTTAATTAAGTGTATTTTTGAATGTAAACTCTTTCAAACAACATTAAAGATGACTTAATTCCTAACACCCACTTGCAAGTCTTGAGTGGGACCCATTCGCCATGGGTGGCGAATGAGTCCCTCTTGGCACAAAATTCAAAATAAATTTAAATTTCCTTTGGGTTTTTATTCATTAAGACCTTATGTCGGCCCGTGATGTTGTATTTTTCAGGTAATTAGGGCATAAGTGTGTATAAATAAGTGTTTTTCCATCCATTTTAACCCCCATTCATCCTAATTCATTCAAGCATTCAATCATCCATTCAATCATCTCATTCAAGCATTTGAGCAACATAACATCATTGAATCAAGCATCTTGGAGTAGCCATTGACATATCTTTAGACTTCAACAACAAGGGTTTGCTGAGTTTAGGACATTTTTATTTTTTTTATTCATCATTCCTTTCCTATTTCATTTTATTTCTTTATCAAGGGTTTGATTACCAAAGTGGGATTTGATTAAGGCAAATCCCTATACTCTAACCCTCAACCATTTCCCCTCTCTTTGCATATGTGTTTTCAGGTCTTGTAGGAAGATTTGTCAAAGAAATAGGTGTTGAAAAGTGGTCAACAAGTCATCAAAGCTATTCAATTCAACTAAACCCTAATTCAATCTTGGAGACAACATTCAACTTGTTTTTTGTAGTTTTAGTTCCATCAACTCGATAAGAAGACCAGTGCAGATCTTGACCCATAGAGTTAACTTCAAAATTTGTAGAATTTTGGAGGAGGACTGATTCAAAATCAATGGTGAATGAGTCCCACTGCCATGCTGGAAAAATTATTTTGTTGAGTTTTCAGTTCCTGATAGTCGAAAACCAGTTTTAGCAAAGTTTACTAGAAGAAGGACTGGTTCGCCATCAATGGAAAATGAGTCCCACTGGTCATCAACAGTGATTTCTACAGCCTTCCAAAATCTTCCAACATCAACATTCCATCTCCAAGTGCACTCTATTTAGTTTCATCAAGTTCATTTTGCATTTATGCATGTTTATAGTTCATTTATGCATATCACACTGTGTTTTCAAACATTTCATATTTTTTAGGTTTTGCATAAATAATCAATCAATTTTATCAGTTTGTTGTATCTAGATCATTAAATCTAGGAAAATTCCATCATATATACATTAATTTGAGTGAACCACCATAGTTTTTGGCCTATTTCTCTCCTTTTAGGTGAAAAACCCTAAGAGAGCAAGAGAGTACATAGCCCCCAAAAATTGATGGTTCATAAAGTCATGGAGGTATGGCTTTGATATGGTCCCCTAGGAATCACCTAGTGAACACCTAGCTTCACTATCCCTTGTGAGAATGCATTTTTATACCTTATTAAAGTCATGGAGGTATGGATTTGATATGGTCCTTTGGGGCTCACCTAGTGAACACCCAGCTTCACTAGCCCATGTAAGCATGCATTTTTGTACCTTATTAAAGTCATGGAGGCATGGATTTAATATGGTACCTTTGGGCTCACCTATTGGACACCTAGCTCCCACTAGCCCTCATAAGTGTGCATTTTTTTTGCATAATGGACAACATGTTCCACTTGTAATCCTTTTTGGACAAACAACTAGACCCAGTCCACTGTGTTGGATGACCAATCGAAGCTTGATCCGTTGCAGTTTTCCTTTTTCCTTTTTCTTATCTTTGATGGTGTATGTTTGTGATTTGGTTATGGCTTCATATATCATCCACAAGCATGTTACTTTGTGCCTATGTTGGTTTTTCCATAGGATCTTGATCCCGGGGGCTTGGCCACCCTCTTGATTATTTTCATGCTATCTTTCTAACATTTGTACATTTGAACCCCTCTTGATTGCGTGGTTGGCTACTTTAGTGTGATTTTGAACTAGGTTCATCCTCTCACTAAAGTGGGAGCTAAACGTAGTGTAGGAAAATGCATGCCCTTGCATTTCCACACTTGTTTGGGCTCACCTTGCTTTATTTATGCTTCTTTATGGATTAATTGGTCCTATTTTGTGTCCACAAGCCCTATGAATTACATATTTTTCTGGTTAATCCTGACATTCTCCAATACATAAATGATAATTTAATGACTCCATCTATTTTTGGGTCGAGACTAAAATGCCACCTAGGGTGTCTTTGTCCCCCAAGGCTCTCAGAACCCTGATTTTGAGATATATTGATTGGGCCTTTTTTTGGTGTTTGTGCCCCAAATTTTTAGGACTTGGGACTAAGATGCCACCTAGTGCGTCTTAGTCCTCCTTGAGTCATTTTTGGGATTTAATTTCAAATTCTGGTGGGATTTAGCCTCCTTTATTTAATGAACTCATATGTCGGCTTGGTGTGATGTAATTTTAGGATATTAAGCATAAGTATAAATACAAGGTTTCTTCATTCATTTCAACACAAGTCTTTTGTTAGAGCTTTTATCATAACATAATTGAGTTTATAGGAGCATTCAAGAGTGGATTCATCAAGCATTTGGAGCCATCATCAAGATTCAAGCATCATATCAAAGAGTTTCTTGCATCATATGTATTGTTGTGTTAACATTTGTGATGTAGGGTTTTGATTCAAGCAAGCAATTCAAGTCCTATCTATCAAGCATTCAAGATCCATGTCCATTCCAATCATTACACACAAGTTTGCAGATTTCACAAGGGTTTGGTGAGTTGTAGCATTGCATGTTGTTTATTCACCATTTCTTTCATTATTCTATTTCATTTCAAGGTTTAATTACCAACTAGGGGTTTGACCAAGGCATACCCCCATTCACTAACAAACAACAAGTTTTTGCATCTTGCATATTTGTGATTGTGGATCTAGGTTGTAGACTTGAAGATCACTTGGAGTGAAAAGTTTCATTACAAAGTTGTCATCTTCACGAAAACTCACCTATAGGTTGAATCCGAAAGTTTCAGAACCTGAGATCTGAAGGGAAGCAAGTGCAAACCTTGGAGCTTAGGATATTGTTCAGAGTTTGCAGAAATTCAGAATGGGTCTAATATGCTATCTTGGGATTTTTAGCCCTCTTGAGCATATTTTTTAGATATTCCTTCAGATATGGTTTCGACATCTAAAGACATCATATTTTCCCCAAAAAATAGTAGTGGGACTAATATTCCATTCTGGGCATCTTAGTCCTCCACAACATATTTTGGAAACTTCTTCACATTTCTAGAATCCTCACAACATCTCTAGACTTCCCAGGTACACACATACTATCTCCCTGTTGCATAATTTCATCATTTGCATCTCTCATTTAGCTTATAGTTCTAGTTTTAGATCATTTTTCATATCACACTGTGTTTTCAAACATTTTCTTTTCCAAGCATTTCTTGATGGCGAACCCCTTAGAACTCAAAGAACCCCCTCCTAGAACCTTCCTAATTGTGAATGGACTCACCTTGTGAGGTTGTTAGTCAATCCAATTGGTCCTCCTAGGACATTAGTGGATGATTGGTGGAAAAAGTGTGATATCTTTAGGTATCCATTTTTCTACACATCAATAACATATTGAATGTAGTTTCTAGGCTACTAGTCCTTTTTTGGAAAATGGTAAATCTGTTTTGCAAAAAATTAAAATTTTAATGCAGTGGTACTAAATTTTTAAGAAAAAGATAAGAAGTAGGTGTATGTATGACCACCCTAAGCACAAGAAAAATGAATTTTATTTTCTGAATCTTTCAATATATGTAGAGGACACATGCTCAGATGTGCCAATTTTTTTTTTGTAATTTGTTTCCATGTAAATAATTAGTTATGATTTTTTTATTAGAAAATTTCAGAATTATTAAAACGTGTGTGTCTGACCACCATAACTTGGCCAAAAATTTATGAAAATCATTTTTTTATCCTATAGTATGTGAAGCATAGAATGTGACACATCTTGTAGGTTCAAAAAATGTTAAGTAGTTTGAAAGTTATAGAAGTTTTTCAATCAACCCATCAATCAAGACTTTAGTCGTAATGTATGTACAAATTAATAATAATTATTTATTAAATTCAAAATAAGGAAAAACTTATATTGGTGGAGAGATGGAAATTTTTTCTATAAACCCTTTTAATTTCTTGAATTTCGGATAATAAAAGTCATTAGCCACAAGGGCGAACTTCAAAAAACTAAGGAAATTTTGTAAACACGTTTTTTTAGTTGATTTTCTAGGTTTGGAAATCCCAAGCCAAAATCCAAGGAAAACATGAGGGAAATCCCACGGTTGAAAATTTTGTTAGAAAAAATAGATATCCGTTTTGGAAAGTAGGAACCCATTTTTTGAAAATCAAAACGAATATCTGTTTTGAAGACCTAAAAAAGCCTCTTTGGTAAAATGAGCATAACTTTTGTGTTTCTTATCAAAATTTTGATTTTTTATAGGCATTGGAAAGGTGTTTGAGAGATATATGCAATGGAATAGGTAGTGTTTCTTTGTTATACAAAAAATTAATTATAATCATTTGAACTTCATATTTCATTTTTAAAACATCAAATGCTCACTACTTTCTCATGCAAAGTCTATTTTTCATGATTTTTTTGTAACACTCATCTCAAAATACTTGAAATGATTGAATGTAGGAGTGTCTTTAAGGTGTATGAGATTTTATAGGGTTTTCTTATGTTTGTGGTCATTCTTGGACCCTCTTGCGTCATATTGTGCTTACTGCGCATGAATTTCCTCTTTTCCTATGTGTATGACCGCATTTACTACGGTTTTTTTTGTTTTAATATGCCTTCAACCGAATGTAACCTAGAAGTTCATGTTGGTGTTGGTAGTTTGATGACTCTTCTCAATGGCTCCTCAAAATAAACTACCCCAATTTTTTTTTCCAAAAAGTCTTTCATGAGGTAAGTATTTTGACTCCCCAGCTGATGTGGTTTTACCTTTGCCTGATTTTGATTTTGCTTGTCAATGGCTTGAGCAACACACCCTTGTTGGGTATTTTTTTGGGAGGACTCACCCTAAAATTCTGCTTAAGGAATGGGTCAAAAAGGCCTGGGTCCCTCATGGGGCCCGCCTTGATATGGTGTAAAACTTAACCAAGGGATTTTTCTTGTTCTGCTTTGTGGAGGTCAACATGTCCAGGAAATCCTGAAACATGGTCCCTAGTATGTCAGGTCTTCTTTGTTGGTTTTCTAGGTGTGGAACTAGGACTTCGCTGTCTCATATGACACTAAGCTACGGGTCCCGGTCTGGATTGAATTTCCAGGTTTTCCTTTGCTTGTGTGCCTTTTCTGAATCATATTGCATCCTCTTTGGGGAGGGTCATTTGTATTGATCCAGATAGGCTTTTTTAGGCCCAACCCCCAAAATGGGTCTATGTTGAAGTGAACCTTTCACAAGATTTGAAGGATTCTATTGACATTCAAATTGGAGCTCTCTGATATACCCAAAATGTCACTTATTTTAATCTTCCTAACATGTGTTATAAGTGTCAGTTTGTAGAACACAAGATGAAGGACTTCCCTTTGATAGTACCTCATACTCCTCTGCCATGAGAATCTAAAAAGCCTTGTTAGGAAAATAATTTTGTTGCCAAGCTTGATGAAAAATGGACCATGGTTACGAACTAGAAAAATAAGTCCAGTGGCTTTGGGAGGGTTTCCAAAGCCCCTAGGCCAGTGAAGAATGTTTTAAACCCTTCGGTGAAGGGGAAAGAGGCTTTAGTTGGGGCTGATAATGTTCCAACACGACCTAGGCTGAAGGCTACGCCTCAACCTGCTACTGTTATGATAGCACAGTTGAATGCTTCTCCTCCCATGTTGAGAGCTCAAAGGCAGTCTCACAGTCCTTCCATGCCATTGGAAGAAGGTGAATATGTGCAAGAGAAACAAAGATTTTCTTCTCTGACTATTCAAATTGGGTCAATTCTGCTAGAGTTTTTGCAAAATCGCTTCTCTTCTTTGGATGAAGAGGAGTCAGACTCCAACAATATGGAGGAGTTTCGCTCATGAATTTCCTCTCTTGGAATGTTCGAGGTTTGACAGACCTCTCGAGAAAGTATTCTGTTAGGGATACTTTGAAGAAATATTTTGGTATTGAAGTGCTTTGTCTCCAAGAAGTTAAAATTTTTGGTTTTTTGCTCGCGTCGGCTTGTCGTTCTATTTGGCTAGCCAGTCAAATGTTTTGTACTGATCATGAAGCTGGGTGTGGTAGAGTTGTCACCCTTTTGTCCCCACAGTGGCATGTTTGTGTGGTTGACCATGGGAATGACCCCACACATTGGCTCATCTGGATGCTTCTCAACATTGATAATCATTCCTTTGGGATTATTAATGTTTATGCTTCTAATGATGCGGTGGAATGTTTTGTGCTTTGGCGTTAGATTGTTGATTCATTTTCAGTTGCTACTTGGTTATTGTGTGGGGATTTCAATATGGTTGAGATGGCCTATGATAAAGATGGCACCTTGCCATTTAGATGGGCAGTTGGCAAAAGGGAGGCGTGGTTTTACATGCGTAATAAATTGGGGCTCTTTGATCCCAATATTGGCTGCTGCCATTCTCATTCCCTCTAACACACTTAGCGTAATTATAGGGCTGACTTTGATAGGATATTTAAATGCCTTGATCGTGCTATGATCTCGGCTCAATCTTTTTTCTCTTTTGAAACCCTTCACTCCTGGTTAAGCTGTTAGTGGATGTGACTTTGTCAGATCATTTCCCCATTTCTTTTCGCATTGAATGGGAGACAAGACAACCTCGGGCTTGCAAAACGCTATTCTTTTTGAACACGTCTTTGCTTTGTCATCAACCCACATTGGCCACATTCGTCGAGTTTGGAATTTAGAGTACAGGCCAACTTATAATATAGGCTGGATTAATTGGTAGAATGATGCTATCATTCGTATGACAAGATTTTTGTGCATTTATGGCTGCTAGCTAGCCATTTTTCGTCGGTGGTCTTATGAGGCTACCACAACTGACCTACGTTTAGCTACAGAGGCTTTGGCGGCCAACCCTTTCCCCATCATTACAAGTCAAGGTGGCAGAATTAAGACACAAAAAACAAGTTGCAGACAATTATGCTGCTAGAGGTACTCAAATCAAAGCCAGATTGCACTAGTTAAAAATTGGGGACCATGCCTCCAAGGAGTTTTTTTTGGCTCTGCATGCCAGGCACTCATCTCCAGGCATTAAAAAAATTAAAGATGGAATTCAGGTGCTCTCTGAGCTACCTGGCATTCTCCAGGCCTTTGTTCGTCACTATGAGAAAGTTTTCATTGCTTAGGAGTTTACGCCCGACGACAAGAAGCCCTTCAGGATTGTCTTGTTGTGCCAAATAGGCTATCTTAAGCCCAAAGAGATTTGTGACCAATTACTCATAGTTGAAGACTTAAAGGAAGCTGTTCATTCCATGGTTAATGACAAGGCCCCGGAGATTGATGGTTTCCCTTGTGAATTTTACAAGGCCCTTTGGGATTGTGTTGGGCATGACTTGCATAAAGTCTATCTTGAGGCTTTTCATTCCAAATCTTTGGATAATTTAATAAACAAAGGAAATATTAAATTCATACCAAAGATTGGAGATCCCGAGGATATTTGCAACTGGTGGCCTATCACGCTCCTCAATGTTTCTTACAAAATTATTGCCAAAGCTCTAGCTCTGAAGATCCTCCATCTTTTGCCTTAGATTGTGCGCCCAGAGCATATTGGGTTTATCAAGTCTGGACAACATTATTGTTGTGTGGAAAGGCATGGAGTGGGCCAAGCGTTCGGATCAGAAAGCTATTTTTCTCAAAATAGACTTTGCTAAAGCTTATGATTGCATTGAATGGCCTTTTATTCTGGCCATGTTGCAAGCTTTGGGGTTTGAGCCTAATTTCATTCAGGCTGTCCAAATGCTCTTCGCAAACGCCTTTGCTTGTGTCACCATTAATGACCACCAATCTCTTGCCTTTGGGCTCTTCCGCTCCATTCGATAAGGATGTCCGCTTGCTCCTTCTCTTTATGTGCTTGTTGCCAAAGGATTTGGCTATCTCTTGGCCAACATGGTTTCTCAACAGCATGTCAAAGACATTTCTCTACCTAACTCCCAAGCTCAGCTAGTTAACGACCATTTTGTTGATGACTCTTTTCTCACTCTTCTGGAGGAAGAGAATAATATCAAAGTGGCTCTTGAATGTCTTAACATTTTTCGCCTGGCATCTGGTTCCACCATTCAATGGCACAAAACTTTGTGTTATAGACAATGCATATTGTCCTCTCCTCATTGGCTGCAATAGTACGGTTGGAAATGGATTGGGCTAGGGGAAAGAACCAGTTCTTGGGCATTCCCTTTGCCTTCCAGGCCTCTCCGACTGAGCTGTGGCAAGCTATCCTCTCCAGAATTGAGCAGAAGCTAGCCTATTGGATTACTACACCTCTTTCTTTGGTAGGGAAATTCTAGGTGTGTTCCAAGATTTTAGCGGCCACACATGTCTACTACTCCTCTTGTTGGGCCCCTTCGAAAGCTGCTTATGGCAACCTTGAAAAGTTGCTTCGAGACTTCCTTTGGGCCTCTGTAGAGACCCACAAAGGGTTTCACCGCATTGCCTGGGAGTTTTGTTGCCTTCTTAGAGACTTTGGAAGACTTGGGTTGCTCTCCACTCAACGACAAGGAACTTCCTTGTGTTTGAAATGGATGATTCGTGCTCTTACTGGAGGTGAAGCCTGGAAGATTCTCCTCAGGCATTGCATTCAATCTAGTTTTCTTGTCCATAGACCCGCCTGGAAGGGGATTGACTTTCAAACCCTTCTAGTCATGAAGGAACCAGTTCAAATTGTGGGAACTTTCATGGCCAAGAGCATTTGGAGGGCTTGGGAGGCGGTTAAGCCCTGGCTCTACTAGGCCGGCTCTAGTTTTCGTGATAGGCTTTTGCTCAATCAACAGAACGTTTGGTGGTCACCTTTTTTTGCTAGCAATGGTCAGCGGCCGGTTAAGTCGCCTTGGCTTAAGGCACTAAGATTCCACAAGAAAGGTATTCAAACTTTGTAGCAGGTGTTCCACAAACCCACAATGCGCATCATACCATGGGAAGATTTTTGTGCCCTTTACAGACTTCAAAACCAAGACCGTGTTACTTATAATGGTTTGGTGAATGCTATTCTTGCAGAAATGCTTCATAAGGTGGGAATTCGTGGGTCCAAGCCTTGGTGGAAGGACTGGAAGTGGTACCCACACACCCTTTTCAAGAACTACAAGCTTAGGCTTGGTTATAGATGGCTTTCACCACACTTTCCTATGATTGAAAGTTTGAACTAAAGGTGGCTTCTTCAATCTCCCGCTCATGTCTGGCGAAAAAGATTCTTTGCCACTTGGTTTGCAAGTGTTGAGCTGAAACTTGCCCACTTTGCTTGGTGTATTCTTTTCCAAGGCTTGCCTGTGAGTTCTCGGCTTGTTCACTTGGAGGTCCAGGACCCTTGTTGCCCTTTTTGTGGGCAAGCTGAGTCTTTTAAGCATTTCTTCTAGTTTTGCACCAAAGCTCAACAATTTTGGAATTGGATTCATGACTTCTTTCGACCTTTCAGACCTGAGTCATTCTCTTGGCATATAATTTTGTTGGGAGACTCGCCCAGACTTCCTGCTAAATATAACTAGCTTTGGCACACTTTCAGGGTGGAAATCCTCTTCAATATCTGGAAAGACAGAAATGCCTGCATATTTGCTAACACACAAATGGATAAAAATGTTTCTTTGTATTCTAAATCTATTATTTGCTCTAATGTGCTCTTGCAGATTCAAGTTCAGGCCAACAAGGTTGCACTTGAGGTGGCTCACCTAAGTGCTTTTGGATCATTAGGGCAATGCCCTGTGTACTGTTACTCGAGTGCTCGCTTCGCCCACTTCCTCTTGTGGCTGGTTTCCCTCTTGGGGCCGACAACAAAGTGGCTTTGTTCGCCCCCGTTCTTAGCCTCCTCTTCAACATGGTTCCGACCCTCCTCGGTGGACTCGTTCTCCTCCTCCGTGGGCTAGCCCTCTAGAGGAGCTACAAGGAGCAGCGGTGGCAGTTCTGGGTGGCCCTTTGATGACACTCCCGCTACTGGCTTTGGTTGGCCAGATTCTGGCAAATGCTTTTCGCGTGTGGCGCTTGCAATCTTGCCCCGATGTGAGGACAAAGAGAAAGATGTTGATGATGGATGGGGTTCTCCTCCTGACGTCACTCCAGACCCTGCTGATGTATGGGGGAAACACATGGATGACAAAGACCCTCCTGACTCTGTTGGCACTACTCTGGCTGCTTGATGGCCATTTTTCTTTATATTTGTAATGTTTATGAACTTCTGGGCTAGGCCCAAGTGACTCTGGTTTTTGGTTTTTTGGGCTCTGCCCATGTGACTCTCGTGGTGTGCCATTTTACCACCCATCTTTTTTTTTTGTGAATATGTAACTTTATCTTTATTTTATAATATAGATAGCTGCCTATTCATCAAAAAAATATAAATTTATACATGTATATATAGTCCGAACAATGGCTCTTTTCAACCTGAATTCGCATTTTTGGATGCTTAAACCAAAATTGAATGACAAAGAAAACTAGCTCGCCTAAATCCCATATACCATTACAAAGAATCCATGTATATCCAAATATGGATCCATCAAATTTCATCCCAAAAATAAGTGCTGTAGTTGTTATCCCAATTGAAACTATCATAAAATAAAGATTACAAAATTGCATATTTGTTCAGTATCTACTACAAATACCTTGAATTTTGCTACTCCAAAGTAGTTTTGATGGCATTGTATACAAAGGACTACATAATGTGCAATTTACCCAACCTTTTCTCGCTGCCTTTATGAATGGAGCCTTAACAAAGGGGAATGTATAAATTATTCCCACCATCGTTGTATCTATTATCCCAACCTTTTATCGCTATAGCTTTATCCCAAAAACATACAAAAAAGTTTCTGCCTGTTAATGATCATATGAGCTCCTCACAAAGGGAGATAGAAATCAACAAAGTTTACTTGTATCACATTAAGCAACCAAGAAGGCATCTAATCAGCAACAAAGGGAGATAACTTTGTGACACAAGACTCTAAAGTTTATTGAGGAGGCATTCAATCAACAACAAAGTTATTAGTAGGGGTGAACTGAGGAGGCATCTAAACAACAACAAAGTTTACTTGTATCACATATGATATTATATGCTCATTGATATCCCAAAAACATGCTTGTGAGCAGAATGACGTCTAAGGTGACTGCATTTGGACACTTTAAAGTGGCGCCTAAAGTGACTGCATTTGGACACTCTAAAGTGACTGCCTTTTCTGCATTATTGTCACCTTTTATCATGAAACTATCACTGTCTATGACTAATTCATATTACTGTCATTGGGCATTATTTAACCTTCAGATCCTCTATCATTCTTCTCGGAGCTTTTACTCCTTCCATGCTACATTCTTGCTTTGTCATTATTTTTATCTTCTTTCATCACTTTATTGATAAGACTGTCATTTCCACCTTATTCTTCACTGTCAAGTCATTCCTTGATCATGGTCATCTTAACTGCCCTTAAATGATTCTCTTATTATGCACTGTCCTTGGAGTAGTGAAACTAGCCTTTGTTCTTATGTTGCATAGTTATAACCCTTCTTTTAAAAACAAGACTACCGTCCTTCCATCCTCATCTCTATAAGTTGATCTTGGTATAAACCACCCTGTGAAGACTATCCTCCAACATGAAAGCTCACTGTCCAATATTGAGGGTTGTCATGACATGAAGCCACCTTCATTTGCTATGGCAGTCATGTCTTTAACCTCAGGCTGCAACCAAAGTTAAGACTTACTGCCCCTGCTTGTGCCTGGTCTCTTGTAAGACTTCTAACTAATGTTTCTTTAACTGTCCTTTATGATTATTACTGCCCTTTGACTATACTATCTTGTGCATATATTTGGATGGTTCTAGGACCAGTTGTACATTTCCATAGACTGTCTAACCTGTACATCTCTTCCTTGCACACTCTTGATTGCATAATCATATGGATTGTTCAAAATCGCAGGCCTTTTGGATGATTGCCACTCTTCTCGGATACCTTGACATGAGACTTGTCACTATTCTTTCCTCCATATTTATCATCTGGTACAATGACACATTAATTATAAAATGAAGGGAAAACAACACTTGTACACCTCGATTGTTATGCTGGAATGATCTTATGCACATAATTACATATGAGAGAAAACCTTGTGCTCTTGGTGTATTTCTCTATAATCCTATGCAAGGAAAACTAAGCATCTTTTGTCATGGCATCTGCCTCATCCAATAAGACTAGCTTCACATTTGACTTTCCACTAAAACTGAAACTCTTAGTGCTTGCAAGATCTTGAATTTGTATATGAAACAACATCAATCTCTCTGTCATCAGAAGCATTCAAGTAACATATTTTGGTACTGACTCCCAACCATGGCCAACACAGTAGACATATGCCCAGTTCTAGGAGGACCATAAAGTAGAAGATGAGGCATCCTATTTACAATTGTCAACCTTGTGTGGAAAGCTAATGCTGTAAAGCAATAACAGAAACTCCCATGGATTATTTGCAATTTTAATTTGATCTCCATATACCCCAGTTAATGTTTATCTTAACTTTCCTGTTTTTTTCTAGGGGCTACTTGAATCAGCTTCTAATATTTCTCTCAACTTTACATAGGTGTTTGTTGAGTCTTTGTGCCGTGTTGTTTCTGGTTCCTTTTGATCATACACCATGTTCACTAAATAGTTTGCCAATTTGTTACCTTCTCTATAGGTATGCATGAAATGTGTGGATTCAAAACCAAACAACAAATCCCAAGATCACTGCAAGATGTAGTTTAGTTTCCAATTTTGGGACTTCCTCTCCTTACATGAGTTTATGATTATCAATGAATCTCCCTCTATCTAGAGTTTGGTGTTTTTCTTTTCAACTGCTAACTTTAACCCATGTAATAAACTTTGTGCTTCTGCTACGTTATTTGTGGCTTTTGGAAGCTTAATTGCTTTAGCTTCTATCAACCTGCTTGTCCAATCCTTGATTACTATTCCTGCTCCTGAAATTCCCGGATTCTCCTTCGAGGCCCCATCAAAGTTTAGTTTCCCAAATTCTTTTGGTGGTGATTTCCATTTGATGACATTCTTGTCTATCTTCTTATTTGTTGGTTGATGAAGGCTCCCCTTAAATGGTATAGACAAAATTTTCCATTCTCCAAGTAGTGATGCATCCCAATTTGTGAATATTGAGTTTATAGTTTTAGTTCTTTGGACATGAGCATTAGTGACCTCTAAGATTGTTTTTTCTAGCAAGACCAAGATCTTATCTATTCCTGTAGTTTACTTTTTGAAGATGTGTTTTTTCCTCTCCCACCAGAGGCTCCAAATCACCACAGATGGTACCACTCTCCATATGCAAGCAAACAGTGAGGATTTGTATTGTACTGGCCAACTAGTGAATACATCCCATAGGGTCTTTTTGTAAGGGAGCATTCCAAGACAACTTGGATTGCATGTGTGACCAACATTTTTGGGAAAATAAACACTGCACAAATAGATGATTTCACATAACACACAAGAGAAAGGAGTAGATAACCCAAGCTTTGAGAGTCTGTCACTGGTGGGTATTTTGTTGTTGAGTGCAAGCCATGCAAAGCATCCAACTTTTGGGAGTGTTGAGTCATTCCAACATAATGAGTAAGCTCTTTTAGGTTGGACATTTTCCTTGAGACTAATTGCTGCTTTATAATCTTGTCTTACTGAGTATTGGCTTGTCTTTGATGGGGCCCAAACTATTTTATCTGGAGTATCTGATTTTATCGCAAGCCTTTCCATTAAAACCTTTTCAAAATCTGCCTTCTGCTCTTTCAATATCGGTAGGCTTGAGGGGTCCTTCCATGCAATCTTCGTTGTCAATTCATCAATTTTACCAAAATAATCTTTAACTTTCCTGCCCAGCTAACTGTTGTGACTTGCTGCACTATTTGCAATTCTGGTAGTGATTTCAATGGGGGATGACCGTTCCAATAGTGTTCCCAAAAAAGGGCCTCTTTGCTATTACATGCATGCAAATTTATATAATTGTTCATATAATTTAATTGAGCATTCATGTATTGAGTTGCCTTGAGGTTTCTACTCACCTTATATAGGAACAATCAAATATATGCTTGTAAAAATTATGGTATCCAATGATATTTATGTAACAATAATAAATACATTGTGTAGTGAATTAGCAATCATATAAAAATATTGTTCACACACATTTTCAAGAATATTCAAGACATATACTATTCAAATGTTGATTATAACCAGTATTTGCAGCGATGTTGGTTGCATATTCATGTTTTAATTGTTAGAATTGTGAATAAACATGAGACACAAGATCAAACAATGAACAAAAACACCTTCCACACAAGAGAGTTGCAAACAATGATTTGTTAATATCCTTAACAAGAAAAACTTACAAAATGAACCTCACGAATCTTCATGAAGATCAAGTAATAATACAATAAGGGTGGGTGTTTTTATAGGAGCAACCCTAAATGATAAAAGGGATTAGATCATGACAAGTGTGAACATTCTATGTGATGAGACATAATGATTCAATAATGTTGAACACCTGAAATACTGAGAGGGGGAAGTGAATCGGTATTCCATTAAACCATTTACATAATATCCATCCAAGCAATAACACAACTCTAACTGTAATAACAAGTGAAAGCACTAAATCAACACAAGATCACAACGCACATGAACACTAGGATTTTTATGTGGAAAACCCAAAATGGGAAAAACCACGATGAGGGTTAACTCACAATATAATATATCCGAATATAGAATATTACAAAGGCTCAGTGCTAGGACTCACTGTCCTTGAAGGATCATAGCTTGAAGTAATTTACAAAATATAGTATGACTCACTACCAGGAGGAGAACTAAGATAAAATGCACCTTCCTTGTGCTGGAGTTCAGTTCTAATGAAGCACATAATACAAAAATAGTTCTCTGTAAGGTGTACTCGACAATTCTGTCTTCTCATTCATATAATCTTGCACATTCACACCATACAACAATCCAAGCATGACCTCTCTAACTTTTCACAACTTCCTTATTTTTTGTTCTATCTCACATCTCCTTCGTTCATCATATATTATGTCGCTTCTCAAAAATGTCTTTCATATATATATATATATACATTCATATAACACTAATTAGGTTGGCCTAATTAGAGTAGCCCTATTTCAAATCAAAATTAACTCTATCGACTTTATCCTCAAAACATATTCATCTTCGCACCCAACACAAGCATGTGATATATGAGATCGGTTGGCACATACCTAAGATAGATTCCTTTAGCATTCACAACACATGCTTAATCTTCTTAATACAAATTCATAATTAGGTCGGCAAGAGTTAGACCTAAAATATCAAAAACTTCAAACGTATATGCAATTCACCAAACGTGTAACACCAAAACTTGTTAACACATCAAATTCTCCTTTAGATAATATCAAATAACTTATCTTCAAATCCACAAGACAAAACAAAGTCATGAGAAAACTCGAAATCTCCCACATCAATGTGCTATACAAAAACTTACTGTAATCCTCATAATAGAATACTATTATTCATATCTTCCATATGCATTCACATATCATCATAAAACTTTGAGGTAAGATGAATCTCACAATCACTAATCTATGTACAAAATCTTGTAGTGATATCTTTCTTTGTGGTAGAATCCGGACCAAAAAATCGATGCATTGAACTAGTATATAAACAAAACACTGTTTACCAAACTACTGGTAATTGTATCTTTCTAATTGTATAACCAAGCCAACCGAAATCTTGTTAGTAGATGCGCATGATTTCAAGATATAACATATTATCAATGAAGGAATCTTACAAAATAAGATAATCTAGACCAAAATATCGGATCAACAAACTTTTAGTACCGGATAAGTATAGCTTGAACTATTATTACCGAAGCAACTATTGATCTATGCAAGTAATGTGAGTAAGGTATGCTAATGATAATGTTTTTGATATTAGGGATAAACAGATTTTGAAGGGATCTGTAACCCTTTTACAATACAGAAAAAAGCTAGGCTGCCGAAAGGACAACCTGCAACACCCAAAAACCCAGCTCCAAAACCAAGAGCATCAAGATTTAGACTTCGAATTGCTCTTGTGGGAACGAAGCATCATATCGAAGGAAGGCCCGGAGGGTTTTGATTTTTTCCCTGTTACTGTAATCCAGCCTTCTTCCACTTGTGCTGCCTTAGCCTGCCAAGCCAGCACGCTACTATCCTGGGTTTGTTCCTTTGCAGTCGTGGGGGTATCTTCATTGATCGTTTGTGCAGATTTTTCTGACAAGCTGCCTAGAGTAGGAGAAGAAGCATCTCCAACATTCAGAGACCTAAACCATAGCTCAATACGAATGGAAGTAATAGCCCCCCCCGAAGGAGTATCCATAGGGGAAGCTCCACAAGTCTGTGACTCAGAGGCAACCACCTCTGAGAAGCTCATTTTTTTATCAGATTTCTTCTCAACCGTATAATGACGATGAGAAGCGCCATTCCACCAAGTTGCCTTATGTATTTTTTTCTCAAATCCACATTGAGCAGCAGCATGTCCAATTTTAAAGCATCTTCTACAACATCAATGAAAATCTTCCAAAATAGCTCACTTTAGTTAATAGAAAAAATAACTCCTAAGTTTAGCTTAAGTACATGAAATGAATTAGATTAACAATCAATTAAAGATTAATTAATTATTAGCTAATGCATGATTACTCTACCACCCTCCCCCCCTTAAGATGAACTTAGGGAGTAGCTGAAAACCTTGAAAAACCAATGCATAAAAAACAAAGAATGAATGATGGGCTTCAATAAACAAGGCTTAACAATGTACCCATGTACAAACAATCTAATCTCTCATAATTGGAGAAAGGGAGAAAACCTCATGGGGAAAACTCCTCTCCAAAAGAGAGAGGCAAATGAAGGACCAAGAAGATTTCAAAACAGTGTCCCCAAAAAAATAGGAATATGAAGAACATCACTAAAACACAAAAAAGTTGTATACAATTGTCGAATGATGATTGATATAGTGCTAAAATGAAGAACCTCTTATAAAAAAAATGTTGATCAGGATCAAGAAGATAGGAATCTACATGAGTGCCCCCAATGAAACTACTTGAATCAAATGGAAAACAAAGTTAAACATCTGGAAATCAAAGATACAAATAGCACAAGTACCAATAGTCTAAAGAACACTGATCAAGTGAAAATGGAATGTCGCCTCTAGACATAAGAATGCAAGAGTGTCCATATGGTAAATGCTCCATCTAATCGAAATGCATGGGTAACCAACTGTTGCATCCACCTAGTACATAGGAATAATAATTAGATACATGGATCACTCCAAAAACAAACCAAGGAAGCATTAGCACCAACAATAGAAACCCCCCATAATGCGAAAAGGGGAGATTCAAGACGAGAACAAATAATATATGAATGTGCACATGAAATCACCTATAAATAAAAATGTGTGCAAATAAGGCACACACACGAGGCAAGAATCACTGGAATTCAATGTTGTCATGGAAGAAACACTCACTTGACAAAGGTGTGATGGCAAAACAAAAACACTCACAATACACCCATGACACTTTATATCATAGTGCAAGTACAAAAAACACAACAAGATGTGCAAAATCTAGAAAAACATACACCAAAATGACATTTTATCTTAGTGCATCTACAAAAAAGAAAGTGCAAGTAAAAGATGTTCAAAATGCCAAAATAGAATACAATGTTGGAAATACATGTAAAACAACCAAAAAAAGTCATTTCATGCAAACAAAAGTTTCCGGGAGCTAAAATGTCAAAGTAATCCACCAAAATGTGAAAACACAAAAAAATGAATAAAATGTACTTGGAAAAAAATCTAGAAAAAATGCATGGATGGCTGTGAAAAGTTTTGAGAGACTGTCCCAACGTCGTTGGAATTATGAAAAAACGGAGAAATGGGTCAAAAGTTGTGAGCTCAGGAGTGAAAACAACACATTTGACTTTGGTAGGTGATCAAATGTACTAGTAGCAAAATCTGAGAAAAAAACCAGCTTTATGACGATATTTCATTTGCCCAATTTCGTTACCTAAGTGAAAAGTTATCATGATTTTCCCAATTTTGCTTATTTTGCAAAAAAATTATTTTTATTAGCCCCTAGGGGTTGGGCTTTGGTTGCACATGTGACTTTGGGTGACAAGTTTTTTTTTTTAATAATAATAAAAAAGCGCAACCTTTGCCACCGACAACTAGTAGGCCGTCATAGGGAATGAGCGACGACCTAGTGGTGGCATAGGGGCACTACTCCATGAGTGGCACATTGATGGGTTGACATATATATATGTATTTAAATTTCCATGCATAGTGCCACTATATAGGGGTCATACGGTCACTGTAGCAAAAAATTGCCTTTGAAGCTCTTTACGCCAAAATAAGATAAATTTTATATCAAAATTCACAAATTGGTCTCCTAAATGCAACATTGAGGTCCTTTTCGTGCCAAAGTGCACTAAAAAATTGTCTAACTCCAAAAATTGCAAAATAATCAATGGAGATTCCAAATTTGAAGCCTTCCAACCCTAGTTGAAGATAACCCTAAAAAATCGATAAGGGGTTCATTGAATCTATGCTATGATACTATGTTAGAATTGTGAATAAACCTGAGACACAATCAAACAACAAACAAAAACACCTTCTACGCAAGAGAGTTGCAAACAATGATTTGCTATATCAATAAGAAAAACTTACAAAATGAACCTCAAGAATCTTCATGGAGATCGAGTGTTAATACAATGAGGGTAAGTGCTTTATAAGAGCAATCCTAAATGACAAAGGGATTAGATAATGACAAGTGTCAACATCCTATGTGATGAGACAATGATCTAATAATAACTCACTTCAGTTAATGAAAAAACACTTTTAAGTTTAGCTTAAGTGCATGAAATGAATTAGACTAATAATCAATTAAAGATTAATCAATTATTAGCTAATGCATGATTAATCTAACAAACTATTATAACAAGTGTAAACCACTTTTCATAGTTAATGGTGCAATGAACAACCAACAATGACAAATATTCAAACTACACAATAGTTTTATTATTTGTTCATAATTATACACAACCATAGCAATGAGATAAATGACTTTTCATAATTAATAAAGTAATCTACAACCAACAATGGTAAACAATCAAGGTATATAGTAGATTTTATTGCTATTTACAATCATAAACAACCATAATAATGAGTATAAATCACCCTTGATAATTAGTAATATACAAACAACAGTGGCAAATAATCAAATTGTACAATAGTTTTTAATGTGAATTCATATACAACCATAATAAATCACTTTTCATAATTAATAATGTAAAACCATAAACAATCAAATTATACAATACTTTTATCGCTATACACAATCATAAACAATCATAATAATGAGTATAATAAACCTTACCATATAGCATATATATGGCATAATGCATGAATGGCATATGCATATGAGGCATATGAGAAAGAAGTTTTTCAACCACATAACATACAACTATTTTTACTTTACCTCTTTTCCATAAATATATGTGTATGTATAACCCATGTACACACACACATACCTTTTCAAATATTCCAAAATGAACAATAAAATGCTCTTATTTTAATAATCTGCATTTCAAACATTCTGTATGCAACCTGTTTTTTGCACGTTATAGAATAGAATAAGCAATTCTACAGATGTAAATATGAGCATGCATCTATGTATAAACTATATATATGCAATTTCAAAAATAATTTAAACTATTTTACCTCTTAAATTTACACATGAACCTATCAAACATTTTGATACACTTGGTGTTATTTTCTAATTTCTAATTCTAGAATTCAAATATTTGTTTCAATATTCAAACACTTGAAATAAATAAGCATATTTCAATGGAGAATCCACTCAAAACTAGTTTTCAAGTGCATATGATATATGCACATTTTATATATGATAATGATAACCCATATAAAAGTCTCATTCCTATAACCAAATGATTATGACAATAGTGTTTATAGGCTAAAATCCCACCCAACTCTTGTCACAATAGTATTTAGGTATATACAACTATTTTCATATGTACAAATTGCTATCATAACATAATATTTCTTAAATAAATTATATTCCTACACCCCAATTGATCATAATAGTAGTGAATGTTCATATATATATATATATATATACAATTGTATTAAAAGAAATTTTTTACTACTTATTTTTCCAAATGGCCAAATAAAGAAAGCAAATTAGAAAGAAATTATTGCGAAGAAAAACTAGTCACATACCCATGATCAAAAGCCAACAACCACATTGTTTCCAACTCTCTACTTCTCCAATACTTTTTCAATTTTCCTTCTACTACCACCACCTCTTTTTTCCTTTCCTTTTCTATTTATGCTAACATAAAGTCCTATATGTTGGGCCGTTGTCATGCCCCAAAAATGGTTTCATGCTTTCCAAAACAACATTTTTCTCATAAAACTCAACCAAACTCCATAATTTTTTCAATTGCTAGAGTAGTGAGATTCCATCCAATGGTTGGCCTCATTTTGCTTAAACAACCCTATATCTAGGATTTCTCTAAATGTCCTTATTCTATTTATCTCTCTTTTTTTCCTTTTTTCAACTTTTTTTCTCATAGAATTAAATTTTTCACATTTTCTCAACAAAGTGAATACAAATGAGACTTTTGAATAATAAGATTGAATTTTAATTTGTTTATGTAAAAATAACACACACATACAACACAAAGCTTCACATAGCACAAAGACAATACGTAACTCAAAATACATGCAACAACTACATGGGATTAGACAAGATTCAAACACTCAAATGCACACAAAACATCAAACCAAATGTTTGTTAAAAGGCGCATGACAACTGAGAGGGGGCAGGCGGGCGAATCAGCTGTCACACAAATTCAAATTCAAAACTTCAACACTTATCAATTCCACAACCACACTATTCTATTATTAAGTATGAACATGAAATGTAGATAACAGAAAGTAAAATCAACACAGTGAACACTAGATTTTTACGTGGAAAACCCAATGAGGGAAAAACCATGGTGAGAATTAACTCACAATATAAAGAGATTATAAAACTAAATACAAAGGCTCACTGCCAATGACTCACTACCTAGAAGAGGACTCACTGTCCAAATACAAAGGCTCACTGCCTACAGAAAGGACTCACTGTCCAACAGGGAGACTCACTACCTACTGATACAAAAGAGAATAAAAGATCCACCACAAAAATTAACACACATCTGTAGCCTTCATCAAAAGATTCCATAAACCTTCAGCTCAGTGCCTTTAGGAATCTAACACAATGAAGTATTGTTGCCTCAACTCACTCACACACACTTCTGCTCTTATGATTTGTGGCTTACTTCATCACATTGCATCTTACTTCCAATTCTTCGAACTTCAACTTGCATTTATACCATCTTCAACTTTAGAAACTTTCTCCAAGGTTGGCCACATAAGCTTTATTTCATAAAATTCAAATTAGATTGGCAACTCAACATTCCCACGGTGGAAAAGAATGAGAGTGGACCAATAAAACATTTATCCAAGACCAAAAGATAATGTCTTGGATCAACCACACACTTCCTTAATTAAATTTAATTCTTCAAATGAAGTGTAAACACCAGGTTGGCCAAACCTAATGAAAACACAAATGAACATTGATGTACACGCTTCCCAACATGAAGATGACGTGGACGACGCAACACGCTTTATTATGCACGAGAACACATCTCAGATTCCTTCAGATACATCCGTAACAAGTGCAACAACCTTCGAACATTGAACTTCTTCCCTCAGACCACCGGGACTATGCAAACACATACAACTCTGAAATTTGACTTCTGGATCACCAAACAACAAACTTCTTTGTGAGAACCTAGATAACACCATTATAAAACATATTCCAGATTCACAAGATCTGAAACAAAACAGTGGAGGACTACGGAGCAGAAACATTTCTCCTATTCCACAGAATACCAACTCTGCCAGAACAGTTCACATATCAGTGAACGTAACTTTCACATCTCATCAAACCAAAAGCTAAAACTTAGAAGATATTACCCCAAGATCACCATTAGCAAACCTTCAAATCCACACAAGTATAGTATCAACACAGGAGAAACACGAAGCACATTCTGAACACATTCATCACTTTGACTTCTCTCTTTATTAATTTTCTCAAAAGCACTTGGAAACCCATCAAGTCAACATATTTGCAACATCATAAAGATAGCTTCAACATCTCAAAAGCATCTCAACTATATATGTACAATCTGCAACATATTGAACTGTGTTGACATCAATGACAACATTAATGACAACACCAAACTTGCTCATACTTGCAACAATCTCCCCCTTTGTCATTGATGGCAACACATGATGTGAAAAACCATCAAAGACAACATCCTGTTCAATATTCCAAGAGAACACCTTCTCTTTCTCTACAACTTTTTTTCACATGACTTTCTCTCTCCCTTTGACATCAATGGAAAAGATCAAAAACTCAGATCACTCCCCCTTAGGAGTGCATCCATTCAACTCATACTATAACAATGGAAACCTTTTCTACTCCCCCTGCGAAGTAGACCCATTCATCAGTCCAGATAAATGAAGAATCTGTGAATTCACTAGATGGATGCACCTTCATGTGCACCTAGTTCAGAGGGCCAATGACCCCCAACTTCTCCCTAAGATACTCAAGAGTATCCTTCGAAAGAGCCTTAGTAAATATATCTGCAATTTGTTCCTTTGTTGGCACATACTCCAACTTGACTTCATTCTTCAACACCTTTTCTCTCAGGAAATGATATTTGATAGATATGTGTTTTGTTCTTGAATGCATAACTGGATTCTTTGAAATATTTATAGCACTTGTGTTGTCATAAAAAATAGGAATAGGCCCATCACATATCACTCCAATGTCTTCTAGAGTTTGCTTCATCCACAAAACCTGTGTGCAACAGGATGCTACAACAATATATTCTACCTCTATAGTGAATAAAGAAATCGAGTCTTGTTTCTTACTTAACCAAGAAACCAATCTTCCGCCAAGAAAGAAAGCACCTCCACTAGTACTCTTCCGGTCATCCACACAACTAGCCCAATCTGCATCAGTATAAGCAGTTAAGGTGAAATCAACACCCTTAGGATACTATAAGCTATAATCTGGTGTACCTTTAAGATATCTAAATATCCTCTTTACGATTGTAACATGTGCCTCTTTAGGATCTGCTTGAAATCTGAAAACTAGACATATTGCATGCATAATATCCGGTTTGCTAGCAGTAAGATACAATAGTCCACCAATCATAGATCTATATTTTCTCTAATTAGTTTTAGAAAATTCATCGTCTTTGCTTAGCTTGCATCCGGTTACCATAGGAGTACTAATTGGTTTGGAGTCATCCATACCAAACTTCTTCAACAACTCTTGTACATACTTAGATTGTGAGATGAGTATCCCTTTTTCAGTTTGATTCACTTGAAAACCAAGAAAGAAATTCAACTCACCAATCATGAACATTTCAAATTCTTTTTGCATTTCTTTAGCAAATCTTTTACACATGCCTTCATTTCCACTAAAGATGATATCATCAACATATACAACTACTATCAACATTTTGTTACCTTGCACTTTGAAGTAAAGATTGCTATCAACAGAGCCTTTGTTGAATCCTTGCTTTGTTAGGTATCTATCCAATTTTGCATACCAAGCTCTGGGATCTTGCTTTAGTCCATACAATGCCTTCTTCAATTTACAAACCATATCCGGTTTGTCAAATAACTGAAATCCTTCAGGTTGTTCCATGTATACTTCTTCCTCCAATTCACCATTCAAAAATGCCGACTTGACATCCATTTGATATACTTTGAAATCCTTGTAGGTAGAAAATGCCAAAAACATTCTAATAGCTTCCATTCTAGCCATAGGTGCAAATGTTTCTTCAAATTTTATGCCTTCAACTTGTGAATATCCATTGCATACAAGTCTTTCCTTATTCCTTACAACTTCTCCATTTTCATTCAACTTGTTCCAGAATACCCATTTTGAACCAATTACATTCTTAGTCACAGATCTAGGAACTAATTCCCATGTCCGATTCTTTTCTATTTGCTGCAATTCTTCTTTCATAGCTTTCATCCAAATCTCATCTTTACATGCTTCACTCACAGACTTTGGTTCAACTTTAGAAAATAAACACAAATTTACCTCAACTGCTACTTTACTTCTTGTCTTCATACCTTCACTCTTATCTCCAATTATCTATTCCTCTAGATGATTCTTCTACACATACTTAGGAGTCTTAACAACAGATTCCAATTCATTCTCTTCTTCTTCTTCTTCTTCTTCAGTCTGTTCTTCTTTCTCTTCTTCTTCCTTCTCCTTATTCTCCTTAGGTACTTGTCCACAAATAGGGTCATTAGGTTCAATTTCACTTATCTCAATAGGTTTGTGCATGTCTTCATCAACTTTCACATTAGCACTTTCAACAATCTTCCTCAATCTTTTATTGAAACATCTATATGCTTTGCTAGTAGTAGAGTACACAAGAAAAAATCCTTCATCACATCTAGCATCAAACTTCTCAAGATTTTCATCATCTCTTTTAATGTAACATTTGCTTCCAAATACCTTGAAGTGCTTCATAGTAGGAGTCTTACCAGTCCATAGCTCAAAAGGATTCTTTGTGCTATTGCCTCTAATTTGAACTCTTTTACGAACATAAACAACAATTTGTATTGCTTCCCTCTAGTACACATTTGGTACATTTGATTATTTCATCATGGTTCTTATAGCTTCCTGTACCATCTAGTTTTTCCTTTCAACTACCCCATTCTGTTGAGGGGTTCTCAGAGCAAAAAATTGTCTCTTTATGCCATGCTGCTCACATAATGTATTAAACTCACTAGAAGTGAATTCTCCACCTCTATCAGATCTCAAACATTTAATTTTCAATTTTACTTCATTTTCCACTCTTGCTTTTGAACACTTTAAACCTATCCAGGGCCTAAGTCTTCTCTCTAAGAAAAGAAACCCATGTCATTCGAGAATAATCATAAATAAGGAGCATGAAATACTTGTCACCATTCAGGCTTCTTGTTCTAGTCAAACCACATAGGTCATTGTGAATTAACTCCAACATTTCGGTAGTAGAGTGCTCTTTTCCCTTAAAGTTGCATCTTGTCTATTTCCCCAATTGACAACTTCTGCAAATAGTATTAGCAAGCTTTGTGATTGAACTGATTTTGACCAGATTATCAAAGTTTACATGTCCCATTCTTCAGTGCCAAACTAACTTTCACTGACTTGAGATACAAGGCAATGACCATCAACTCCCTTAAGTTGATAGATGTTTCCATGAGTTTTCCTTCCAGCAACAACCATATCTCCATTTTTGGATCCTTTTCTGATTTCACAAGTATTATTCTGAAACACGAGTTTAAAACCAATGCTACACATTTGTCCAACACTCAAAAGGTTATGCCTCAAACCCTTCACATAATATACATCATCAGTGGTATGTACTCCATCAAAACTAACTGAACCTTTCCCACAAATCTTAGCTCTTGAATCATCATCAAACATGACTAAACCACCATCATACTTTTCAAGTTTAGTGAACTTACTCTTATCTTCGGTCATGTGATTAGAACATCCACCATCAATCACCCAATAGTCTTCATCCTGTCTTGCATGAAAGGTGGTGACCAAAGTACCTTCCATCTTATTCTTTTTGTTCTCCAGAACATTCTTGCTTGCACATCTTCCAGGGTTAGTAGATATAGATTTGTTTTCCAAAGCTAAAAACAAGCATTCACTATCATCAACTTCATTTTCAAATTCATCATCAAATATTCCGACTTCTTCTTTAACATAATACAACTTCTTGTATTTCTTACCCTTTCTATCCTTATCTTTAAAATCCTTGTTCTTCTTATGTATAACTCTATCTGAACATCTTGAAGCATAATGACCAATATTACCACAACTAAAACATTTAAAGGGCAACATACCTTTATACTTTATGGTACCTTTCTTTAACTTCCTATGAAATTCGCTTCCAACTCATTAGAATCATCACTCTTCGGATCTTCTTCAATTTTCATTGCCTTAAATTTTGTCTCTATCTTTTCTTCTTTCTTGAACTTTCTCATCTCAAATGCTTGCAAGGTGTCGAACAATTGTTCTTTAGTATAATTCTTAGGATCATACATTTCTTCAATAACTGAGATCTTATCACTATAGCAATCTGGTAGGGTGATCAAGATCTTCTCAATTATATCTTCATCAATCAGTTTTCCCCCTTGATTCTTAATTTCATCTGTTGTCATCTCAACCCTCTAGAAATAGCTTGTAAACTCTTCACCTTCTTCCATTCTCAAATTCTCATATCTCCACTTTTCCACCAACTTCTTTTTCAACTTTACTCTTTCATTTCCTTCATACAATTCCTCCAATTTCTTCTAGACATCATGAGCAATATCTAAAGAAAGAACCTTAGTTTGCTCAGTTTTAGATAAATCACTGTAAATAGCATACCTCACTTTATCATTCTCCTCATAAGCAGAAACCTCATCTGCAATAGTAGGACTACTCGCCGAAGCAACATATTTTGTCTCAATAGTCTTCCAGGTCTTGTAACCAAGAGAAACAATATATCCTCTCATCTGCACTTTCCAATCATTGTAATCAGATCCATCGAACATAGGGATCGCCAACTTATGCGCCATTGGATC
Organism: Sequoia sempervirens; assembly: GCA_007258455.2. Taxonomy (NCBI): domain Eukaryota; kingdom Viridiplantae; phylum Streptophyta; class Pinopsida; order Cupressales; family Cupressaceae; genus Sequoia; species Sequoia sempervirens. The sequence goes on from VDFB02281492.1 coordinate 783,840,458, forward strand.
TTGCTTAAGCGATTAAGCTCTACACCAAGGAACCAAAGCTATAATACAAATTGTTAAAAGGTGTAGGACAACTGAGAGGGGGGGGGCGATGAATCAATTGTCACACAAATTCAAATTCAAAACTTCAACACTTATCAATTCCACAACCACACTATTCTATTATTAAGTATGAACATGAAATGCATATAACAGAAAGTAAAATCAACACAATGAACACCAGATTTTTATGTGGAAAACGAAATGAGGGAAAAAACATGATGAGGATTAACTCACAATATAAAGAGATTATAAAATTGAATATAGAGGCTCATTGCCTAGAAGAGTACTCACCATCCAAATCAAAGGCTCATTGCCTACAAAGGGACTCATTGTCCAATAGGGAGGCTCACTTCCTACTGATACAAAAGAGAACAAAAGGTCCACAAAACAATTAACACACATTTGCAACCTTGATCAGAAGATTGTAGAAACCTTCAGCTCACTACCTTCAGGAATCTAACACAATGAAGTATTGTTGCCTCAATTCACTCACACACACTTCTACTCCTATGATTTGTGGCTTACTTTGTCACATTGCATCTTACTTCCAATTCTTTGCATGTCAACTTGCATTTATACCATCTTCAACCTTAGAAACTTTCTCCAAGGTCGACCACATAAGCTTTATTTCATAAAATTAAAATTAGGTTGGCAACTCAACATTCCCGCAATGGAAAAGAATGAGAGTGAACCAATAAAACATTTATCCAAGACCAAAATATAATGTCTTAGATCAACCACATGCTTCCATAATTAAATTTAATTCTTCAAATGAAGTGTAAACACCAAGTCGACCAAACCTAATGAAAACACAAATGAACATTGATGTACACGCTTCCCAACAAGAAGATGTCACGTGAATGATGCAACATGCTTCATTATGCACGAGAACACATCTCAGATTCCTTTAGATACATTTGCAACAAGTGCAACAACCTTCGAACACTGAACTTCTTCCATCATTCCACCCAAACTGTGCAAACACATATAACAACTCTAAAACTTGACTTATGGATCACCAAACCACAAATTTTTTTGCCATAACCCAGATAACACCATTATAAAGCATATTCCAGATCCGCAAGATCTAAAACAAAACAACGGAGGACTATAGAGCAAAAAAATTTGTCCCAGTCCACAGAATACCAACTCTGCCAGAACAGTTCACACATCGGTGAACATAACTTTCACATCCCATCAAACCAAAAGCTAAAACTTAGGAGATATCACCACAACATCACCATTAACAAACCTTCATATCCACACAAGCATAGGATCAATATAGGAGAAATGTGGAGCACATACTGAAGCACATTCTGAACACATTAATCACTTTGACTTCTCTCTTTATTAATTTTCTCAAAAACACTTGGAAACCCATCAAATCAACACATCTACAACATCATAAAGATGCTCCAACATCTCAAAAGCATCTCAACTATACACGTACAATCTGCAACATACTAAACTATGTTGACATCAATGACAACATTAATGACAACACCACCAAACTTTATCATACTTGCAACAATGTTTACACGATGTCACTTAGGTAGGAACCTATAATGCATCATCACACATATGACTTGCAAAATAGTGCAAACATGTGGGTTCCATTTCCAAGCGCACATGGGTCCCAAGAAGACCTTAACTGATTTAATGCAATGTAAACAAAACAATGATGAAAATGTCATTGATTTCATAACATGATACCAATTGGTTTACTCACAAATCAACATTAAGATTCTTGATGCTGACCTTCAAAGAATGTCCATTGCAAATTTACATATCAATATTCAAGCTAATCTTGAGATTTTGAAGTTACCCTCCTTTACACACTTGTGCACGACCCTTCATGATTATCAAAATTTGGTTAGTCATCATGAAACAAAAAATCCTCCTAACTATCTTGGGAAATTTGAAGTCGTGCCCCATAACAATTTCCAACCTTTCAAGAAATAAAATAAGGGCTTTTTACAAATAAATATTTTTTTAATTGGTTTTGACACCTATTGTTTTAGTTTACCAACTAAGAATTTTCCTCCCACAAGTTCTATATATTAGAGCCTTGATATGGTAGTATCATCTTGTATTATTTTTGCAGGTGTATGGAAGCATCCAAGTTGTAGGAGATCAACAAGGAAGTGTATTGTGGTGTATCTCTCTTATGAAGATAAATAATTCACTTGCCCTCTTTACTCGTGTGGAGCTTTTTTCAAAAGTACTTCTCTACGTAAATCTGGTGTCACTTTTAGTACTCTCTTAACTATATTTTTACCAAGAAAATTTAAAATATATTGAATGCAACAACAAAAAATAGAGGGTGCACATTGAACACTATGTTATATTTTACTAAGAAAAATATGAACACTTCTATTTATCCACAACATTTGACCCTCTTAATCATTTTTTAAATTTTTTTTATAATTTAGAAATTAGATTCAAGGAACTACAATTCTTTTTTTTGTCATATCTTTAAATTTTGAGTGCATGCACCTCAAATCACTCGTCCAAATTCAATTTTAGCTAATTTCATAAAGAAAGAAAAAGTGGTCACTTTTGATCCCCTATTTCCATGTACTCACCCTTAGATGTTAGCGAAATCTCTTGAAAAGACACAAACTTGCAAAACTTGAGAATGAAAATGGTGAAGATGGCATATTAGAGTGTTCGTAGATAGATGAAATCCAAGAACCAAAGATTAATATATAAAAATGATAGAAACATGATGAAATTTATGAACATAAGAGACAACTTGCAATGTGCCAACAACGAATGGCGATGGAAACATGATGGTGGGCATAGGTGATGTTATGAACAATGGTTGATAAATTAACAAATCTATAGAAAACACTAGTCAATATGTAAAAAGGAGGTTAGACAACAATGTTAATGACCTAAAATGTTAAAAACCCTACAAAAATGACTAGAAAATGTTAGAAAAACATCAAAATAGAATGAAAACAAAGGTAGATTGTCAAACTTGAGTGCTACCAAGTTGGGAAGCAAATACAGGTCAAGAAAATGGTGGTGAGAAATGGAGCTGGTATCAAAATTTAACTCTAGCAATGAACTGCATTGGTGACCATCATGAAGAAAAATATGGGGTAGAGGTGATACTTGGAACCTATAATGTGTAACTCAAAAATGAGTGTTACATCAATGGGACATGGGCCCCATTTGATGTGCTAAACATTTAGACTCCTTATTTGAGCTACATATAATGAGTTAGATGCAATAATAAATGCCAAAGACTCAAATAACAAGTCACACTCTTGATAGAGTAATAATGGAAGCAAACAACAAGTAATGCAAAGTAATAACAAAGACCATGCATCAAACCTCCATTATTTCATATGTGCTCCAAGATGAAGGAAAATGGTATGTGGATGCTTCTTTGGTAAATGTTGTACTTAATTTAACAACATAAGGGTATTCTATTATTCACAGATGAAATGACTTAGGAAAGCCTTTATTAAATAGATATTTCCTAGGGAGAATGGAGGGTCATAATGAAAGAATATGATCAATGGTTATGATTTTGATGCAGAGCAGGGTGGAGAACTTCAAAAAACATTGAAAAAATAAAAAAATTCAATTCTAGAGCCTCAACTTGGTGGTTATCTTCACAAATCTCCTATTCTCTTAGTAGAACTTGAAATAGGGGTTTTTCCACATAACTTTCAGAGAAAACCTAACAATCAAAATTTGATCACCATTCTAGATACCCTTTATGCCACTTGTAAACATATCAATTTTGCAGGTAGGGTTATTTTGAAACAAAGTCCTCAAATTTGGACTGCTACCGCTCCAACTAGGCCCAATTAGGCTAGTTCAACAAGGCAACAATATGATTTCTAATCTCCAAACTTCAAAACTCCACTCCAAGGAATTCAACATGTCACTGTGGTTTGCAAACAAAACTTTCAACAACTGGAACATTCTTCAAACAATTCTTTTACAAAACCCTAAGTCTACCTATCTCTTAAGCCTAATACATGATGATATTAGGCTAGGGTTTCATCAAGCTTGCACCTAACTCCATCCCCTACTCTTGCAAACACTAAAAACACTACAAAATTCCTACCTACATCCATTCCACTAATTTTTAGGCCTTTTCACAAGTGGAATGGGCCAAAAACCATTTTATGCAATCAAACCCTCCTTAACTAGGGTTTGTGGCTATTTCTAGCAAAATTGCTCTAACTCTCTCCTAGTTTAATGAAAATAGATGAAATTAATTGCAAATGGTAGTGGATTCAGTCCATCATCAATTCCAATACAACTTAGAACATATTTAGGCTGTACAGGACCATACTACCCTATGTAGCATCAAGAATTCAATGGAAAACACAGAAAACAAAGTATATTTTATTGCTTGATCACCAAAATTGTACACCTAAAAATGACCTAGGCCTGCAAACTTCTTTTTTACCACTTTCGTCCTAGCATAATTAGGACATTTAATTATGTCCTTGGTCCACATTCGACTATTAATTAAATAATTTATAATTGTTTAATTAATTCATGTCATTGTATTCTTCATGATTATTAAATAAATAAATTTTATTTATTTATTTAATATGTCACTAACTGTCTTAATTAAATAAATTGATTAGTTTATTTAATTAATTAATCTTATCTTCTAAATTCAATTATTTAATTGCCAATTTAATATTCCTCTCATTTTAAATAAATCAATTATTTAAAATGTCATCACAATCTTAACTGTTAGTCCATTTTGATAAATAATCTGAAAAAGATTATTTATTGTCTCACAAAATCCATATTTTGAATTAATTTAATTCAAAATGGAAACTAATCTTCCAAAAATCAAATAATCGGGCAGATTCTTGATTTTCCAAATCTAATATTTAGTTCAGTCTTTATCTTCTTCTTTTTCGAATATCTTTATTTTCTATTTAATTTCTCTTATTTATTCTCCACCGTCGATCTAATTATCTGAGATATTATTTTGACCGTTCGATTAATAATTTTTCCCTAACCCTAATTAGGGATTCTTAGACTTAATCTGGACCTTTCATTTTAGGTTCTTGTCATCAATTAATCTCATCCCTCCACTCAAAATTGGGTTTTCTATAAAAAGACAATTTTGCTCATAATTTCAGGATGGGACAACTTCATTTTTAATTTAATAATCATTATAGTCATTTGGCATTAGTAGTCATTATTTTCATAAACATTGTCATAGTCATAGGCATTTAGACATTGCATAAATCCTTCAAAGCTTGTTGTAGGTCTTAGACATTTGCAAATTGCTCGCACAACGAATCTGAGGGCACAATATCATCCAGCAAGCAAGAAGGTGCTATGGAGGTAATCATGGAAAATGTGATTTACAGGTATAACCGTTTTATTGCTTAATTTCCTTTGTGCTCTATAGAACTTTGGGTTTATTGTCATTTGTGATTTGCATTCATTTGATTGATCTAATCTAATCCTTAGAATTTTACCCTCAGTTACATTGGTGAACCCGACATTCTATAGAAATATTTGTGTTTTTCTTTTTTTGCTTTAACTGTTTTGCAGGTTACAGCTAAGAAATCATACAAAATCCTGTCACTTTCCTTTGAGCACAAAAAAATGGGTGAATAAAATTGTTTAAAACTTTTTCTGGGTTTTGTAGATCTTGGTCTCAGCTTTCCAGAATTGAAAACGGTTTTAAATTTCATTAAGATTTGAGAAAGTTATAGTTATTTTAATAATCGCTGTTTTTTTTTTTAATTTAGTTTTTGAAACCTGTGTTTCTTTTTGTCTATAACATTTTTTTTGTGCAGAATCGTGGAAAATACTTTATGGGTTTTGAAGGTTTGATTTTCAGCTTTCCATGGATATCTACCACTTAAAATTTTGTTAAGTTTTGAGCAGGTTATCGCTGTTTTAAGTTACTGCTGTCAATAAATTTTTATTTTTTATTTTTTTTGTTACTAATCAAGATTTGCAACGTGTGGCGGTTATTATTCGTGTGTCAAAAATCATTTAATAAAGAAACTACTAATCTTTTATTTGCAGATTCGAATGTCGAAGACGGAATAAAACAAACATTGTGCTTGTTTTTTCATAGATTAGCAAACATTTAATTTTGGTGCACATAAAAAGAACATTCATGTCTTCTTTGCTTGATTGTGTTTTCAAAATGGTAGGTGAGTATGCTTTCACTTGGTGAAAACCTAGTGATCAGAAAATTAGACCCATTTTTATCTGTTATTACCCTGACTTGGTATATCGGAGTATCCTCTCCCCTCGCGCTTTCGCGCGATCTTGGGTGTAAGATAAACAGTTACCAACTCTAGAAATTGGGCCTGCCTGGGGATTTCATCACCCCAACATGACTCAAACCGACAACGAAGCTAAAGCCAAGCTACCCCCGACCGGTATATAAATGTAAACCTTAAGGGAAAACCTAAGGTTGCTTGTGCGGATGTGTCATACGGACAGAGTTGTACTCCCTTAAACCCTGTTGAGCTTAACCTCTTCAGGCTGGAGTGCCATCTTAATGGTGATTAATCTCTTGCCCCATGTATGGCCACTCGAATGGGGGTCCCTAACTAAAAAAATTTGTGTAGTAAGCCAAAATCCTTCTATTTGCTAGCACAACATCGGTCGGTGTGAAGGCATCCACACTTTCGCAGTTTGTAGTAAATGTGATCAACTCGCCATGGGAGTTTCATGGGGGTTGGAAGCTTGGTTGGCCTGAGAAGAGAGTGCACTGTAAGGGGGAGCCCGTGCACCCAAGCTTCTGAATTCACACGCTATAGATATGCGGTTGGGGAAACCCGTGTGGAATCTAGTGAATATTGTCATGGCCTAACCTAGGATTATACTTATCTGATGTGTGATTGGTTACATTCAAAACATTGTGCTTGTCAAGTGCTTGCTGAATTACTCAAACAATATACACAAAATTCACAAATCTGGACACAAACAATCGACCTTAGACAACTCAGACTTTTCAACAGAACATCAAAAAACAATCTCAGTCCCCATTTTGAACTTAGACTTTGCATTGTTCATCTTAGTCATCATTTTGAAACTAGACTTGACATTTATAACATTAAGTCCTTAGTCAAACATCATCATCTTAGTCCTCATATTGGCCTTGACAACCTTGTCATCTTGCATTAATCATTTCCTTAGGAAAACGTCATCATCATCTTGCATTAATCATTTCCTTAGGAAAACGTCATCATCATCTTGCATTGCCATCCTTTATTCCAAAAATACAAAAAATTAGTGACATAACTTGTCATCTTAGTCTTCATTGTCCTTTGGCATTAGTCATTTTCTTTAGACAACATTTTTCATATTGCATCCCTTATTGTGAAAAATCCAAAAAAACATAGTCTTGCATTGTCATCCTTTATTCCAAAAATACAAAAAAATTAGTGACATAACTTGTCATCTTAGTCTTCATTGTCCTTTGGCATTAGTCATTTTCTTTAGACAACATTGTCATATTGCATCCCTTATTGTCAAAAATCCAAAAACATAGTCTTGCATTGTCATCCTTTATCCAAAAAATCCGAAAAACATAGGTTGTCATCATCCTCACATTTACTTGTCATTCTCATCATCCTCATCTGAGAAAATCCCTTTTATGGTTGAGACTAGGCTTCAAAGACAACAACGACAAATGACAAACTTTGGACAAGATTCCAATCCCAACATCGACAATAACACTTATGACACAAGCCAACATTGGAATTTTTCCAACCCATTCCACAACATGAACATGCAATCTTCAGTGAACATGCCATCTTCATCACAAAAAATTTATGAACCATTCATACAAAGAGACCAAAATGGACGAATATATGTCAAAGACTTAGAAGATGCAGTGCAAAATCCTGATATATTCTCCTTTGTAAAAAAATCAATCTTACGTGACCCTCAAAGGTATCTAGCCATGCTTTTGGACGAAGGGGCTAAGTTACCACAGGGCTTTGACATAAATACTTTGCCACCTCCATCCGTCTACCCTCACCATCAACAGTCACTTGACACAAATCTTGTCATTAATTCACAACACACGTCCAGTTATCATCCTTATCCTAACTTTGACAAGGGAAACCAACTGTCCACTAGTCCATTCCAAGTCTCCACATCATATGCTAGTCCTTCACCTATCAATCCTGTCAACGTCTACATGCCCTATCAACCATCTATCAACTCATGTCAAGTCCCCACATCATACCATATCAATCCAGTCCAAGTTTCCACATCATATTTTAGTCAACCTTACACTAATCCAATCCAAGACTCCATGGCATATCCGGTCGAAGTCCCCATGTCACATCCTATACCATCACATCCTAATCCAGTCCAAGACTCCATGTCATATCCGGTCCAAGACTCCATGTCATATCCAGTCCAAGTCTCCACGTCATACCCTTGTCCTTCACATACTAGTCCAATGCAAGTACCCATGTCATATCTTAGTCCTTCACATACTAGTCCCGTCCAAGTCCCCACATCATATCCTAGTATGTCATCCATTAATCCTTTTCAAGTCATCCCCTCACAAGCCACATCTAGTCATGAAAGCTCTATCATTACTCAAAGTCAAATCCTATTTAATAAACTTGAGGATACATGTCAAAATGAAAGCCCAAAGCATGACATTATAATGTCACCCTTATTTCAAGAACAAGGTAGTCCATCCCATGACCCTATCTTAAACTCCATTCAAGGATTCCTTCAAGACAATCATGACATCCAAAGTACACCTACCATTGACCAAAAATTCCAAATCCATGACAACCCCATCTTCGACCAAGACCCTACCATTGAACAAGAAGTCCAAAATGATCCACTCCTTGACCTTTATGCCATTCATGATCAAACACTTGCCGACCCTATACAGGCCTTGATTATCGACACTATCCAAGATGAGACACTTGCCTCCATGGGACACATAGATGATATTACTCCAAAACAAGAATCTTCCACTAGGGACATGCTTGCATATGATCAAGTGATAGCTAAAATCATTGGACTCTACGACATTAAACATAATGATGGCTTTGACATTTCCTTGGAAGCACCAACAAAATCATCTGAACCTGACATGTCACAAGATCAAACCACAGATATCAGTCAGGAATATTTCCAACAAGACAATGAAGCTAACACACTTTACCAATTAGGGTCATTTATCTTTGTCAGAGTAGGCTTTCTTGCAGACGAAAATATTACAAGTGACAGTATCCACATACCTAATGATGGGTTAGCATCTTGCTTTCAAAACAACAAATACCCCATCGCAAATAGAATCTGTCAAAGAATGCAATATCAAGGCAAAGGACTAGGCATACATGAGCAAGGCATTCTAGAACCAATACAGCTTTAGGAAAATTACAAACATCAAGGTCTTGGCTATTCCTCAAACATCAAATTGAACGATGTCAGTGGTACCTCCTCGATACTGGGGGCAACCTTGTCAGATGCAAATGTCAAAATGGAATCCATGAGAAATACTTGTCATAAGATTGCTGCCAACACCCCCTCCACCCACACCATGAACCATCATTCCATCATAAATAAACCTTCCCTTTGGAACCAACAAAAACAAAAGTCTTACAAGACAAAAAATCAAAATCAAATGTCAAAGGCCATTGAATCAAACAAAAGGACAAGTGGACAAATGAAATTAAAATGGATCCCAAAGAAAGATGGATCAAACAAAGACACCAAGTCAAATACAAAAGTCAATCACAATGTGGGGCCACAAGACAAGAGGACTCCCACATATAACACCTATCCACCTCCTTCAAAATGGTCATCAATCAAGGCATATAAAAGTGTTGGTTCCAAACATCATCCCTCCAAAATCCGTCATCCACCATCCCAAGTTTGGAAAATAAAAAGTGATTCATCCAAACATCCAAACAACCTTTCAACATCTACCATCATCTATCCTAATCCTACATCTCGCCTAAAGTCCACAAATCCCACGTCACAAATCCGTCACATCATGGCAGCAACTCTTTACCACAAGGACTCTCATGGCACTCTATTGCGATGCGCGTATTTGGATAAGGATAACTCTAGTATCAGAAAGGATCACAATGACATCGACCAGTTGTATACAAGCGCTATGATCCTGACAAGACAACTACTTCAGGCAGGACATTATTGGCATATCATGGCACCAGTCTCTACATCGACACTGTCAATGGATTCAAAACTGTCAGTGGTCATCTAAAACATCCAAGCTATCTACAAAATCAAAAATAAAAAAAATAAAATGTAAAAATGTAAAAAATCGTCACCCTAATGAAAACCTGGCAAACAGGTGTCTTGGTGACACCAAAAAAATCAAAAAGTCAAGAAAATAGTAAAAAGAAAAATTCCATCCAATGGTGAAAACCTGGCAAACAGACGCCTTGGATAAGTACCATGATGAAAACCTGGCAAACAGGCATCATGTGTAAAATAAATCATCTATGTGAAATTTTATACTTGGGGGCAAGTCATCTCATTTCCCATGCCTTCCTCATGACATTAACATCCATCTAAGCCTATCATTTCCACATATTTTTCCCACCTACCTTGGTCTTGACATAAAATTGGCACACATAAATCATGCTTTGGGAAAATTTTTGACATGTCTATCCTTCGGTCATACATGATTCACGAAACATGTCATTGACCGTCATAGTCTTATTGTCCTTATATGAAATAGTCCTTGAAAATCATGTGACAATTACATTAGTCTCAAGTCTCCCATCTTTTACCAAGGCCACTCCCTATCCTTTCATGCATGTCACCTATCTTGGCTTTCCCTTATCAAACGGTCTAAGGATAATCATCATCCCATCTAGTCCTAACCAAGTCATTCCAAATGCAATGAGTCTAATCCATACAAGCACATTATCCAAAATTTTACTTGATTGCATTCCTAGCCCGGCTGTAAACCTCGATACTTTCATCACATTATCGTCATTGTCCTCACGTTGTTTCGAGATGCGTCCTTCCCACGTCAAACATTGTTGTCATCACATGTCAATTGGTATTTAGCTTGACTGGGGGCACAATCATGTTTGTCCTTGGATTCTCATGTATAGGCATCAATCACATGCATTTGTCATGATCCTCTTAAACGTCAAAAAAATTAAAAAACATCATAAAACAACAAAAAAAAAAAATCATAAAAAGTCCTGAAGAAAGACCAAAAACATCATAAAATGTCCTGAAGAAAGACCAAAAACATCATAAAAAGTCCTGAAGAAAGAATTAAAAATCATAAAACGTCCTGAAGAAAAACACAAAAACATCCAAATCAATGTCAAAATCCTAAAAAAGGAGTCAAAGTCCGTCATGTCAGTCAGTCCATGTCATTGTCGAACTACGTTGTCTCTGCGCATTTGCTACGTAGGAAAGACCATTAGTCGATGAGTCCCTGAGACATTAGGTCAATCCTTTTAGGTTGGTCCAAATAAAATCATGACATTTGTCACAATTGCCACATCGGTCAAATAAGTCAGACGTAGTCAAACTCAGACACAAGACAGTCATTCAAAACATCAATGTCAGAATTGGTCAAAATCAAACAACACAGTCCAATCAATCATATAGTCAACATCAGTCAACTTGCCAAAACATATTACTCAAAACAATGTCAGTCTAGTCACTCTTTGGTCCTCTTCAAGATGTGTCCTTGGAGTTAGACCTCGTCAAAATGTCCTTTGCCTTTTCAGGATGTGTCCTTCCTGACAATAGGCCCCATCAAACTGTCAACACCGTCAAATTGACAAAACTCTTAAACTGTCAAAACTGTCAAACTGACAAGAATTCAATCTTGGGCAAACAAACATTGGCAAACAAAATTAAATGGCTATTATTTTTTCTGGTCTATCTTATCTTATATTTTGACTATTTTGTCTTATATTTTTACTGTCTTGTCTTTTTGGTCATGTTACTAGCTACCTCGAGGATGTCCCATGAAGGATTTAGAGGTACGATGACATCTTCTGGCCTATTTTATTTTCTTTGACTGCTGTCTATGGATTGTCTTAACAAAAAGACTGGGGCAACATGACCCTTAGTATGAGTTAGAACATTTCTTATCTGTGATTGTCTGTTTTTCAAGTGGATGACCTTGCACACCTTGGTCTATGTCATACCATTGTGTTTGTTGTCCATTTGTGTCATTTTTACCACCCAATGATGATTAAGAGGAATAAATATTAAAGTCCTATGGCAATTGTTGTGCAGTTTTGCACACACGCCCCACTTGGAGTAGGGACCCCCTCTTTTCGTGATGTCTTTTGATCTTTGGTTTTATGAGAGTTATCTTTTTAAGGTCTTGAGATGTTGGTCTTACTGGTTTCGGTCTTGCCTTAGGGTTTGAATTGGTTAAAGTTGGGTTTTGGTGAAAATTCAGGTTTTGACCTGAATTCAGGATTTTCCAGCTTCGACGGATTCTCCCGAGCCTTGGTTCATTGTCTATTCATTGCTGTATTTTCCGAATCCGGGTTTCTGTTTGACTCCGGGATTTTCCGGTTCTGGCGGATTTTCCCAGACTGCGCCAAAATCCCGAACTTCATTAAAATCTCGATTTTTGCCATATCTGCAAAATTCGTGTTCATCCGGATTTTTCGCGTATCTTGGGATTTTCCAAAATTTGGTCTTGGGCTCAGGTTTCCAGATTTTCTAACATGTCTTGTCATTCATTAATGCTCGAAGTACCTTTGCTCAGACACGAATATGGAGGGATTAAAGGCTTTTAGACGTCATTTGGACTTCATTATTCACTTGTTTGCTGCTTTAGCGTCTGAGTGCGTTCTTCATTTGAGCTTTGATCATTGATCTTGAGCTGCTTGCATGTGGATTGGTGGAGTGCAGATTAAGGTTTTCGTTGCTAAGGTATACTCGTTTTGTAGTCGCTTCTTCGAGTTCGAGTTTTGTCTGGACTAATCCATGGTGGGTTATCATTGGCCCTTTCATTTGTTTGCATGATGATTGAACTGTTCTATGTTGATTGATGGTCATTTTGGGTCGGCTTATGCTTGGTTACGATTTTGTATTTATCGAATTGGGGTTTGACCAATCTTTTCGTGAAACCTCATCACCTGTGCCATGTGTGCTTGTATTTATCCATTAGATGACGGGTGCATCCGTTTGGAAGGTGTTTTGGGTTAGATTTTTGCCCTCTAAGTGTGTAATTTGTTGTATTGTGCGAGGTTAGGGTTTTTTTCAGTGCTCAGCCCGGATTAATGAATTTGTTATGATTTTTCTATCTTGTGCCTGTATTAGGCTAGTTCTGTGCTTTGTGAGGACTCAGAGTGCTTTACATTCATCCTTCGGGATAGTGTTCCAAACCTTGAGCCTACCCTGGTTTTCATGGCGAAGGGTTCATTCTTCGAAATTAGGGCATCATCGTTTCGCCATGAAGTTTAGTCATTCGAGGTCTTTTGAAATTTAAGTTCAAGCACATTCCGAATCTTGTTGGTTGGCATCAATTTTGAAATCATTTGAATCCCAATTAGCAAGGTTTTACATGATCATTCAGTCGTTGGTCCATGTGTTGTCATTCGTCGGGTTTCCGAGGTGTCCGCGGAATTTCTGCGCACCCGAATTTTCCCGGTTTCGGCCAATTCCGCGGGGTATAGCGAATTCTGGAATATTTGAACTATCCGCGAAAATCCTTCTTGTCCAGACTTTTCCGGTTTTCCTGTCTGGTTTTATTTCTTTCGATTTCCCAAAGATAGGATTAATGGAGTAAATGCTAAATGCTAATTTCTTGTTGCTAATAAATGAATTCCATGACAATCTCATAATCTTTTGTTCGTGCTAACGATTTATTTGGCGCATGGTGTCTTGGCAACAGGAATCCGTCTGGGTCAGATTTCTCCGAATTCCGCCCCGACTGGATTTTTCCCGGTTTACCTTGTTTTCTGGATTGCTTTATTTTTTCTGGATTTTCAAGGATTGGTGATTTGTGATGGATTTCAATGGCTTTATATGATTTTGTGCTAATCTTTGGATTGGAATATGCATGATAATTGGATACTCATGACATTCTTTTGTGAGTGCAGGCTGAATCAAGCAAGGCTGCAGCAGGGAATTTTAAGGGTGACACGGAGGGGTCCTATATTTCAAAGGCAGAAAGATTAAGATTGGACACTAAGAGTCAACTCCCTGAAAGCAAGATATCTTTGGTGTGGTCTGAGGTCTCGGACACAAATGTTGGAGCATGGCAATATGAGGAGTTTAAAGAGAGAACAACTCAGAAGGATCTGTCGGTCCTGAGATAGGGAATGATGAAGTCCGGATTGGTTCACGTGGCAGGGTTCCCTCCTGCAATCCAATGCTATGAGTTAATACTTGAGTGTGCCTGACAGTATGACTTCGACACACAAAGGGTGGTCAGCACTGAGGGAAGGGTCTTGGTGAATTTTAGTCATATTTCTATTGCCCAGGCCTTTGACATGCTGGATTTGCCTTCTGTGTGCGCTCTGAACATGGACTTGGCCCGAATGTATTATGAGAATGAGCCAACCAAAGCTCAGCAGATGATTAATTCTTGGTTGGAAAAGACAAAGTCACACTACTCCAAATTGCCCAAGCAATTGCACAGGGTTAGATTCAGATCATATATTTATGCTGCAATCACTTTCTTGAGTAGAGTGGCTAGTTTGAAAAGCGCTGGAGTGTTGGAAAGCTGGATGGTCCATGTGATCAACAAGATTGAACAAGGAACCAATTACCATTGGGCAAGACTTATTAGTGCTGTGATTGATAAGCAATTAAGGGATGTCCTAGAAACAAAGAAGTTCACCATGTCTTCCTATGTGGTGTATGTGTTAGCTAGATTCTACCCATACAGGGGTTTGAATCCACAGGGGACATTTGGGCAGGATATAGTCTATGAGATATATCCGGAATTACACTTAAGACACCGGGATTACCAAAGAGCCAATGATGCATTCACAATGCATATCACTAGGATGCTTCATAATGCGGAGCATGTGAGACTGTCAGATGGAGCGAAGGAATTGATAAAGAGATATGGAGCCTGGTTCATTTAGTTTCCCACATTCTCTTACATCAGAATTGACGGATGCCTAGCTGCTCCATACATGTTACTTAGGTACCCTACTGATCATATTGTGTTATTGGAAATTGTTAGACAGATATGTGAATTTGATGCAATTGTTAAAAAGGAGAAGCATAAAACAGGTTTTGGTGGGGATTTCCCTCTTGGAATTGGCACAGCGGAGGTGTACCCTTCCATTCAATCAACACACGCATCAGGCGATGAGTTGGCAGCTCATGGTTTCTCCTTCCACTCCAAAAGGACAAATTTTGATATCACCAGGGAAGCACAGAAGAAGGCTACCAAAGAGTACCGTCATAAGGATGACCTAGAAGACTATTGGGCCAATATCAAAGATGATTTTGAGGCAAGGAAGAAAAGGTACTCTAGGCTTCCTGTCGATGTAATTAGGCAATACAATGTTAAGTTAATCCCTGACCAGCTAGAGGACGATGGAAACCTGGTGCAAGATCATGCCTATGAGTCTGTTAAGGACAGATCAATTGGAGAGATAAACTGGAATGATGATGAGGTAAATGAGCTGGAGGACCTAATGGCTCCTGTTATGAGATTTACTACTTCATGGCTAAAACATAAGGTTTGGGAGTTGGAGAGTGAGAAGGTACCCTATACCTTTAATTTGATGGGAAATCTCAATCCTATGTCTACTTCAGAAGAATCCGGGGAAGATGACCCCAAAGGGAAAACTAAAAGGAGCTCACCCTTCAAAATAAAAATCAGAGGCCCTAAAGAAGGTGAGCCAGAACCAAAAAGAAAGCCAAAAGGGAAGAAAAGAAGTAGAGCTTTGAAAATAGGTAGATCCTCTGATGAGGAAGGATTTGAAAAGCCAGAAGAGGAGGATGCTCCTCCACCACCAAAGAAGACAAGAAAAACTAGGGTTTCAAAGAGGAAAGGTCAAGATACCTCTAAGGATGAGCCTCCGATTGTTGATGTGGAGAGTCCAGGGGAAAAGACAAAGGTTTATTCGAGGAAATCAAGGACTCCATCCCCTAAGGAAACTGTGCAAAAGATGGATCCTCCTCCAAAGTCACCAGTTGTGGAGCAACCTAGGGCTACTTCCCCTTCGCCAAGCGTGCCTAAGCAAGAGACTCTTGAGGAACATGAGACCAGCGGAGAGGTAGAACCTTTCAAGGAAGGAGAGCTCTTTGGTGTGGCAGTTGAGCTTGAGGTTGAAGAGGTAGAAAAGCACCCTTCCCCACTAGTCCAAGATGAAGATTCTTCGGCAAGTAGCAAAGGTAATGGATCACCTGAAAAGGAAAGTAGTCCTGTTAGAACCCCATCGCCGGTGCAAGAGGTGGAGATTGAAGTAGGAGATCAAGCTGAGCAGTTCCCTGAAAAGGAAGAGGATAAAACAACAAAACAACATGAAGAGGCAAAAATAGAGGAAATCCGAGTGGAACCTGTTGTCCTGGATTGGCTTGAAAAAGAGATTACAAGGAAGAAACAAGTTGTTGTTGAAGACACTCCTTTGGATTGGGATGAGATGTTGTCTAAGATCAGTAAAGGTAAGAAGAAGAAGGCGGCCAAGGTAGTTTCAAGAATAGAAAGGGACGAAGTGAATAACAGAGTAATCCACATTGCTACCCCTGCTACGGACAAGACTAGAGAGGATGTCACTGGTGAGGATTATAATGTGCAAAATTTTAACCTTGGGCCAACATCTATGGAACAGGATATTGAGTATGAAGGGTCCAGTGCTGTGATAGTTGGCAGATTAAGGAAAGAGACTCAGACCAAGCATGAGCTGAGAAAGGAAAATGAGAGACTTAAGAAATGCTTGGAAGAGGTGATGAAACCTCTGCAATCTCTTCACCCATCTTCCTCTGCTACTCCTAGTTTCCTGCCCAAGGAAACTATTTCCGAGATTGAAAAGATGAAAGACTCTGCTCAAACTAGAACAGATTGGTTAAAGGATGTGCAGGTGAAAGGAGACAATGCAATCAAGGATATCCTTTCAGTTGGGAAAGATGTAGTCAAGGCCAAGGAACTGTTGGAATATGTGTTATCCCAGGATAAGGAGGATATTGATCTCCTGCTGCATAATTCCAAAGTAATTATGGAATATGGAAAGGATCAGTTGGTAGCAGATGGGATCCTTCCTTCCTCCAGACCTAATGAGCCTTGGGAATGGTTTGAGGCTTTGCAGATTCGGCAGAAGGCCATGAGGAAGATTCAGAAACAAAAGAGGTTGATAGATGGCGACCTGACTGGGGTGTATGAGGGATGTATTGCATTTTTTGAGGTTATGACTAGCAGGAGGAAAATTGATCCTAAATACCTGAGTCTAGAACAGTTAAGGGAATGGTGGCATGATGTCTATGCCCCAAATACTGAGAATGTCATAACAGGTCACCAATTGGATGATGTGGCAACTTATTTGGCGGTGATGGATAAGTATCAATCTCACAGGGATTATTGGAATAAGACTGTTAAGCAGTCAAAGGAGGAGATTGGCTCCATTGAATGCAGACTTAGGATCTTGCCCTTGCCACCTGTCACCGAGCTAGATAAGGTATTTTTGAAGGTTCAAGGATCATTGGCCCAGAGTAAGGATAAGGGAGGCAGTAGTTAATGTTCAGTTTGAGATTTGTGCTTCCCTATTATTATAGGGCATGTATTGATCTGGGCTACATTGGGGAATGTGTCTAGGCAGACCTTGATGATGTATCGGCATTTAATGTGTGCCTTATTTTAAAATTTCTAAGGCTGACTTGTTTTGGCTGTTTTATTTTGTAAATGTTTGGCTAGGCCGACATGTCTTGAGAATTTGTTATAAAGGGAATTCATGCCTCATTGTAAAAAGAAGAAAAAAAGATAACAGAGACAAGTAAGAGCAGAAAAGAGTTAGAGCATTTAGTAGTAGAAGTAGAAGTCAATTTCTTGAAGCAAATATTGTAACAAAACAGTGGAATTGTTGCAGCACTTTGGTGATCTAATACAATTGAAGACATTGTGGTTTTTCCTGGTGAAATCTCTTGTGTTCATTTATCTTGCATGGTTCCAATTGTTTCATCTTTCAAATTCCTTAAAGATTTAGAATTTAGTGTTTTAGAGTTGGATTAGTTTGGTGAGTGATGTACATGATTTCATATTTGGAATGTTTGTAGCAATCTTTGGTCTATACTCCCAATAACTATCTGATTGTAGTAGGCTGGTGAAGTCAACCTGGACCATATATCTATTTTGTGCTTAGTTCGATTGTGGATGAATGTCTATGACTTGAAAATCTGTATACCTTGGAAGATTGCACCATTCTTGTGATATTGCATTATGGGTTGATCAGGAATTGGTTATTTGAGATTGGTCCATTCCAGATATCTATCATTTGCATTGTTCATTCTAGAAATAGTTTAGATCGTATCATATCTTCGCACCCTTATCTTTTGTTGTTTCTTTATCATCCGGTTAGATTAGGATTTGAGATCATCATATTGCAAAATATGATAAATTAAAAAGATACAGTTTGCTTGTAGTAAGGTCCGATTGTGATTACCAACATTTCACATATTATCTGAGTTGTTTATGCATTGTCATGACCTGACACACGAGAGACCTTGGGGTGATTTTTAATAACTTATTGTTGAAAATTACCTTTCAAGAGAAATAGGATATTGTATTCTGTCTGAGTTGTTGTTGTGCAGAAAACACCATCAACAACAATGTTTTGAAGGATTTGGTCTAGGAACTAACATGCATCTTCTTTAGTCTTGCCATCTTCTCTCACTCGTCTCATATAGGCATTGCATCCATATCATCATCCATATCTTTTGCACTAACATTTCTTTGTCTCTTCATATTCTAGTCTTCTCATTAATTTTGAGAGCACACCCATATTCTTGGAACCCGTCTGTCCTCTCGAGGGGGCATACCGTAACCCTCCTCGTCATTCTTCCTCATCTTATTTTGCACTGGAGCATATTTTTGACTTATTTTCTTTGTCACAATGCGACACTCGACATTATGACAAAGAGGGGCAAAATGTAAACACCTAAAAATGACCTAGGCCTGCAAACTTCATTTTTACCACTTTCGTCCTAACATAATTAGGACATTTAATTATGTCTTTGGTCCACATTCGACTATTAATTAAATAATTTATAATTGTTTAATTAATTCATGTCTTTGTATTCTTCATGATTATTAAATAAATAAATTTTATTTATTTATTAAATATGTCGTTAATTGTCTAAGTCTTCCCTTAATTAAATAAATTGCTTAATTTATTTAATTACCCTTCATCATATATTTCTTCCTGATTATTAAATAAACAAATTTTATTTATTTATTTAATATATCGCTAACTGTCTTAATTAAATAAATTGATTAGTTTATTTAATTAATTAATCTTATCTTCTAAATTTAATAATTAAATTTAATTATTTAATTGCCAATTTAATATTCCTCTCATTTTAAATAAATCAATTATTTAAAATGTCATCACAATCTTAACTGTCAGTCCACTTTGGTAAATAATTTGAAAAAGATTATTTATTGTCTCACAAAATCCATATTTTGAATTAATTTAATTCAAAATAGAAACTAATCTTCCAAAAATCAAGTAATCGGGCAGATTCTTGATTTTCCAAATCTAATCTTTATTTCAGTCTTTATCTTCTTCTTTTTCGAATATCTTTATTTTCTATTTAGTTTCTCTTATTTATTCTCCACCGTTGATCCAATTATCTGAGATATTATTTTTGATTGTTCGATTAATGATTTTTCCCTAACCCTAATTAGGGATTCTCATACTTAATCAGGACCTGTCATTTTAGGTTCTTGTCATCAATTAATCTCATTCGTCCACTCAAAATTGGGTTTTCTATAAAAAGACAATTTTGCTCATAATTTCGGGATGGGACAACTTCATTTTTAATTTAATAGTCATTATAGTCATTTGGCATTAGTAGTCATTATTTTCATAGACATTGTCATAGTCATAGGCATTTAGACATTGCATAAATCCTTCAAAGCTTGTTGTAGGTCTTAGACATTTGTAGATTGCTCGCACAATGAATCTGAGGGCACAATATCATCCAACAAGCAAGAAGGTGCTATGGAGGTAATCATGGAAAATGCAATTTACAGGTATAACCGTTTTATTGTTTAATTTCCTTTGTGCTCTATAGAACTTTGGGTTTATTGTCATTTGTGATTTGCATTCATTTGATTGATCTAATCTAATCCTTAGAATTTTACCCTCAGTTACAAAAACCATCACCAAATTTTTTCCTCAACCACAACAAGGAATATTGAAATTTGTACAAACCAAAAACAACCATTTTCCAACTACCTTTTGAATTCCAATAGTTCACTTTCCAAAAATGCAAAGTTGCTTGTGCAACTTTTGCAACTTTTTGCAAAATTAGCAACTTCCTACAAAAATGACCCCACATGACCCAAACTGACATAAAACATGATACATGGCCTTAGAAGACCTTATTACAAACAAAAGTGACTGAAACACACAAAACTAACATTTGACCCCTTTTACATCATGAAGACCGAGGTGCCCTGTACCATACTCCTAGGGAAAACAAAAGCTCAAGTTCCACTTCAGAGAAAATCTGCCACAATAGCACCATGTTTTATGATGTCCTTCTCAGTCATCCAGGTGGCATCCTCCTTCCAAATGCCTTGCCACTTCACCAAATATTGATAAAACACTTTGTTCCTTGTCTTTTTGGCTTGTTTGGTATCCAAAATGCACTCCAACTTCAAGGGTTGACTTGATGGAAAATCTCTGATCTAATCTTCATCTGGAACCTCTAATGTACCTACATCCTTGCAATCACAACCCCTTTATAAGGGTATAGGTTAGAAACATTAAAAATGGGAGAGATAGCAACTCCAGGAGGGAGTTCTATCTCATATGCATTTGCTCCAAATTTATGGACCACCATAGATGGCCCTATCTTCTTCATTTGTAGCTTAGAGTACTTCCCCTTAGGAAGTCTGTCTTTCCTCAAATGAGCTAAGACTAGATCTCCAACTTTGAAGTGAACTTCTCTCCTTTTCCTATCAACATCATGCTTGTATTTTTCTACACTCTTTTGGAGATTGTCTTTGACCTACTAGTGTATTACTTTCATGGAAACTGAAAACTCCTCACCCTCAACACTCCTTTCCATTCCACTCACATCTCTCAGTTCAAACACCCCACTAGGTTGCAATCCATACACAATCTCAAAAAGGGCTTTTACCAACACTCTTGTTCACAAAATCCTTGTATGCAAACTCAACTTGGGGTAGAATCAAATCCCATTGTGTTGAGTGTTCTTTTTTCAAGCATCTAAGGAGGTTTCAAAGGCTTCTATTTACTACTTCAATCTACCCATCTGTTTGGGGATGATAGGCAGAGCTAAAAGTCAAATTTGTGCCTAGCTTCTTCCATAGGGTTCTCCAAAAGTGACCCACAAATTTAATGTCGCAGTCTAAAATAATTGTTAAAGGTAAGCCATGGATCCTGACCACCTTCTTGAAGAACAAACCTACAATGTATGAGGCATCATTTGTACTCTTACATGGTATAAAGTGTGCCATTGTACTAAATCGGTCCACCACAACAAACACCGAATCAAAGCTTCTTTGGGTTCTAGGCAACCCCATCACAAAATCCATGATGATGGACTCCCATGGTCTATTTGGGATTGGTAATGGTTGATACAGACCTGCATTAGTACTACAACCTTTGGATTTTTGACAAACACCACACCTTTCTACAAATTTTCTCACATCACTTTTCATCTTTGGCCAATAATAGTGTCTTCTTACCTGTTCCAAAGTCTTGTCCACACCAAAGTGACCTACAAGGCTACCACTATGCTTCTCCTTAATCAAATTATCTCTCATAGAGCATTTGGGAATACAAAGTTGAGCCCCCTTAAACAGTAAACCTTCTTGAATCAATAAATCAAAATTTTCTTCATGAAAAGTTCCATTGAATTGATTACAAGAAGCATAAATCTCTTTGAAATCATCATCCTCTACATACATACCTTTCAAAGCATCAATCCCAACACTTTGTAACTGAACTTATTGGACCAACAATGTCCTCCTCAAAGCATCTGCCACCTTGTTTGACTGCCCCTTCTTATGCTTGATGGTGAAGGTGAAACTTTGTAGGTACTCCACCCACTTCACATGTATGTGGCTGAGTTTGTCTTGGCTGTTGAGGAATTGCAAAGCATGATTGTCAGTAAAAAAAATGAATTCTTTAGGAAGGAGATAGTGTCTCCACTTCTTCAATGATTGCACCATAGAATACAACTCCAAATCATAAGATGAATATTTTTTCTTTGCCTCATTGAGTTTCTCACTAAAGAAAGCAACAACCCTACCCTCTTGGCTCAATACTGCCCCAATTGCATACCCACTTGCATCAAGTATTCAATGGTGAAAACTTTGTTAAAGTCAGGCAATGCTAAGATAGGTTGTTGCTACCCTTTGTTTTAGATATTGGAAACTTTTTTCTGCCTCTTCAGACCATACACACTTTTTTCTTTTGTCCCCTTTTATTGTGTCAGTGATTGGAGAACATATGTGACTAAAATTCTTAACAAATTTTCTATAAAAACTGGCTAGGCCGTGGAAACTTCTTACCTCACTTACTGATGTTGGAGTAGGCCAATTAAGAATTGCTTCCACCTTACTACGATCCATCTTCAAAGAGCCTTTTGAGAACACAAAGCCAAGATACACCAATTCTTCCTTCATAAATTCACATTTCTTCAAGTTTATCATTAGCTTTTCTTCATTCAATCTTTTCAAAACCAAGTCTAAATGTTGCAAGTGCTCCTCTTTAGTCTTAATAAAAAAAAATATCATCCAAATAGACAACCACAAACTTACCAATGAAGGGTTTTAAGACTTCATTCATTAATATCATAAAGGTACTTGGTGCATTTGAAAGCCCAAAAGGCATGACAAGCCATTCAAATAACCCCTTATTTGTCTTGAAGGTGGTTTTCCTCTCATCCCCCTCTCTAATTCTAATTTGGTGGTAGCCACTTTTGAGGTCTATCTTAGAAAAATAACATGCCCCTCCTAAACAATCCATCAAGTCTTCCATTCTTGGTATGGGGAACCTATACCTTATGGTAATCTTGTTAATGGCCCTTGAGTTAATGCACATTCTCCAATCTCCTCCCTTATTTGGTGCCAAAATGGTGGGAACAACATATGGGATAACTCTTTCTTATTAGGCCCTTATCAAGCAACTCTTGGATTTGTTTCCTAATCTCTTCATTATGTTTTGGAGTCATTTTATATGTTGCTTTGTTAGGTAGGTTTGCCCCTTGTATGAAATCTATATAGTGACTCACATCTCTGATTGGTGGTAAAGGGCTAGAAATTTCATCTACCACAATGTCCTTATACTTGTTCAACAATGCCTGGACCTCTCTAGGCACATCATCAACCTTTGCTATTGCTATCATCACAGTCTTTGGTATGATCACAATGGAAAAACCTTCTCCCTCTTCCTTCATGGTTTTCAAAACTCCTTTTCTCCTACCAGCATTACACTAGACCCAACTTGTGTATCTAGACCTTCATCTTGCAATGGAGTAAGAGCGAATGAGATCCCATCCTTTTCAATCACATAAGTGTTCTTTTTCCCATCATGTTTAGCCTTTCTGTCATATTGCTAGGTTCTCCCTAAAAGTAGATGACAAACATCCATTGGGATGATGCCACACAAAATCTTGTCCTTGTACCCTCCTATGTTAAATTCCACCCAAGTTTGTTCATTTACTAGGACCTGTTGTCCCTTGTTCAACCAGAAGACCTTGTAAGGAGTGGGATGCAGTATCCTTTTCATTTTCAACTTTTCTACCATCTCAAGAGAAACTAAATTATTTGTGCTACTCGAATCAACAACTTTGCAAACCTTACCTTGAGATTTACATGTGGTTCTAAAGAGATATTTTCTTTGTGGAGGCTCCTTCACCATAGGAACTTTAATCAACATTCTCCTCATCATAAGAGATTCTCCATTTTTTTTGGAGCAGCATGTGCTATGATGGAGAGTTTACACTCTCATTGTCTTCTTCTTGCACCAATTGGGTTCTTCTTTCTCTCCCATGTGAAGTTGAGGGCTGCTTTTCTAGACATTGCCATGCTTGATGGCCAATCTTGTTACACTGATAACACCTTCCTGTGAATGCATTTGATCCTCTTCCTTGACCTCCAAATCTTCCCTTGCTATTTGACCTCCTTCCTCTAAAGCTTCCTCTTGATTCATAACTTTCTTCTTGATGAGTACTTGTCTCTCCCTATGGATTTTGGGATTGTTCTCTTCCTCCAAATGTTCCTCTACCTCTGAAGCTTCTTCCTCTCCCCCTACGTTGCTTCTCCTACCTTCTCTTTAACTTTTCTTTTGCCTTGACTGCCAATTGAAAGCATTCTTCCATCGTCCTTGGGGTGGTAAGGCTTAACTCATCTTGTATGTTGAATCTCAACCCATTTAGGAACCTTGCTACTTTCTCCACCTCATCCTCCAAATGACCTTCTCTTATACTTAACTAGTGATACTTAACTTGTGAAACTCCCTAGTATAAGCCATCTCATCCATCTCCTTTTGTTTGAGGTTTTGGAGCCTTCTAAATGTTTAAATAGCATAATCACTGGGCAGAAATTGGCTCTTGATTTTAGCCACCATTCTATCCCAAGAAGAAATTTTTTATTTTCCCTTCTTCACCCTCTCTTCCTGCACATAATTCCACCAAGTTAAGGCAAGGCTTTTCAATTTTATTTTGGAAAATTTCACCCTTTAGTCTTCTGCTATCTCCTCATACTCAAAATAGTTATCAAGTGCCCCAATCCAATCTAGAACCTCTTCACTATCCAACTTCCCCCCATACATGGGTAAATCCATCTTCACCTTAAGAGTGTCTCCCTTGATAGCCTTCAACAACTTTTCCATTCTCAATTCATTAGGATCCAACTCTTCCTCTTGGAATCCTTCTTGAGGGTTTTCATTCTCACCCTCTTCCTCTTCCTCTTGGTCACTCATGTCTCTGGTGACCACACCTATCCTTTGATTTGATTCAAGTGCTGCAAATCTGGCTAGGACAACTTCCTGAGACTCCTTTACCTGTCTCAACTCCTTGGCATGCTTTTCCTTCATCTCTCATTTCTCTAGCAATTGAATTTCCTTTAGGAGGCATCTTTGCTTCTTCCTCACATCAACCCTTTGTCTCTTATGACCGAACCTATGATTTTATACCAATTTGATGCATAACAGGGTGGAGAACTTCAACAAATATTGAAACAATCAAATTTCTCAATTCTATAGCCCCAACTTGGTGGTTACCTTCACAAATCTCTTATTCTCCTAGTAGTACTTGAAACAATGGTTTTTCCACATAACTTTCAAAGAAAACCTAACAGCCAAAATTTAATCACCATTCCAGATACCCTTTATGCCACTTGTAAACATATCAATTTTGTAGGTAGGGTTACTTTGAAACAAAGTCCTCAAATTTGGACTGCTACCACTCCAACTAGGCCTAATTAGGCTAGTTCAATAAGGAAACAATATGATTTCTAATCTCCAAACTTCAGAACTCCACTCCAAGGCGTTCAACATGTCACATGGGGTCTACAAACACAACTTTCAACAAATGGAACATTCTCCAAACAATTCTTTTACAAAACCTTAAGTCTACGTATCTCCTAAGCCTAATACATGATGATATTAAGCTAAGGCTTCATCAAACTTGCACCTAACTCCATCCCCTACTCCTAAAAACACTAAAAAAACTAATATCATCCTACCTACATATATTCCACCGATTTTCAGGCCTTTTTCACCAATGGAATGGGCCAAAAACCATTTTTATGCAATCAAACCCTCCTTAACTAGGGTTTTTAGCTGTTTGCAACAAAATTGCTCTAACTCTCTCCTAATTTAATGAAAATAGATGAAATCAATTGCAAATGGTGGTGGATTTAGTCCATCATCAATTCCAATACAACTTAGAACATTTTTAGGCCGTATGAGACCGTACTACCCTATGTAGTAGCAAGAATTCAATGGAAAACACAAAAAATAGAGTATATTTTATTGCTTGATCACCAAAACCATCACCATAAGTTTTCCTCGATCACAACAAGGCATATTTAAACATGTACAAACCAAAAACAACTATCTGCCAACTACATTTTGAATTCCAATGGTTCACCTTCCAAAAATGCAAAGTTGCTTATGCAACTTTTGCAACTTTTTGCAAAATTAGCACTTCCTACAAAACTGACCCCACATGACCCAAACTGACATAAAACATGAGACATGGTCTTAAAAGACCTTATTACAAACAAAAGTGGTTGAAACACATAAAACTAACATTTGACCCCTTTTACATCATGAAGACCTAGGTGCCCTGCACCAGATTTAGTTAATGGATGAGACTCTTAGCCTAAAGTAAAAATTTGATCAAATTATGAGATAGAATTAGGTGAGAGAAAGTGTTAGATGATTTGAGGTGGTAGAACAAGCATGCTCACACATGTGAGCATGCGAGTAGGGATGAGTCAAAATTAAGAGATGAGGTGGAGGTCAAAGATTCTTTCAAGTTAGCATGCTCACATGTGTGAGCAAGAAGTGGGATGAATACACATGTAAGAAGATGAATTGTCAAGATTTTGATCCTTGTTTTTCAAATGGATGGTTGAGATTAAAAGGATAGTCTTTTTCCCATTAGTGTTTATGTGGATTTTTAAATTAGAGGAAAATGTTAAGAATGGGTTAATTATCCTAATCAATAAATTAATCATATATTAATTGTTTGGCTGGTTGAAGGAATTGGAAGCTTATATTAGTTAATTAAGTTTATTTATTTAATTGACTTTAGAAGAACAAAGAGAAACAATTGAATTTTTTTGATAAAAGTAACTAATAAATAATAATTTATTTAATTAATTTATAAAAAATAATATGAAAAATTAGAAATAATTTTGAGATCTCTACATCACACATCTACTTCTTGACTTTTTATCATTAATTTTAAAACTTTATAATTTTTTATTAAATGAATGTCAATACATTTGATTTATAATTTTTTATTAAATGAATGTCAATACATTTGATTTAGCAATCTTTTCTTGGTGTGATACATAGCAATATTTTAATTGAAAAATAATACCTTAGATTTTCTAGATCATATTTAGATGACTTTATTTGTTTCACATGCATCATGAAATTTCAACTGAAGAATCTAAAGAGATCATTTCGTGTGTAACACTTGCAAATTTAATTGATGTATGACTGCCACTTTTTTCCATTGATTTGAAGAATATACATAGCAAATTTAATTGATGTATGACTGCCACTTTTTTCCATTGATTTGAAATAGACTTATATGAGTGTGGGGTAAAAATGTCAATGAGGATAAGATTAGAGATGTTGACAAGTTCTAGAAATTTGAAAAAAGATTCTAAAAGAAGATTTATTTTTTATTTAATTGAACAATGTAAAAAGAGCAAAAAGTATTCATTTAATAGTTATTAAGTTTTATTAATTATTAAATTTCATTTAAAAAAAAATTGTAATGTTGAATTAGTAAAATAAAAAATTGTTTTTAGTAATTTTTGTTAATTTCTTTTTTAATATATATGATAAAAAATGGATAATTATATGTAATAGTTATTAATATTATTGAAAATAGTATAGAACTAGCACGTATATATTATTTATAAATAATATATATAAAAACATCGAGAGATATCCTTCTTGAAACATAAAACTGTATTAGACACCTTGAGATAGATATCTCTCGATGTTTTTATATATATTATTTATAAATAATATATACATGCTAGTAGCATTTAGAGTGGAACATGAAAGACAATATTATGGTTAGGGTTAGGGTTGGAGATTGTGTTTGGGATTAACGTTTGGGATAGGGTTAGGGTTTGAGATGCATTTGGGATTAGGGTTGGATTAATGTTAGTAGTAAGATTAGGGTTGGGGTCTAGGGTTAAGGTTATGATTATGATTAGAGGTAGAATTACAATTTGGGTTGGGCTTATCATCACAATTAGGGTTAGGGTTAGGATTAGACATAGAATTAGGGTTAAGGTTGGGGTTAATGTTAGTATTCAGATCAGGGTTACTCTTAGAGAATAGGGTTAGGGTTAGCATTATTATTAGGATTATCATTAAGGTTAGGTTCACGGTTATAGTTGAGGGTTAGAGTTAGGTTTAGGGTTAATGTTAGAGAAAAAAATAGGGTTAAGGTTGGGAATAGGTTTAGGTTTAGGTTTAGAGATAAAATTAGTATTAGGGTTAGGTTTCAGATTGTGTTTAGGGTTAAAGTTATGACTACAATTAGAGATAGAATTAGAACTTGGGTTGGGGTTATCATCACAATTAGGGTTAGGGTTGGGATTACAAATAAAAAAGGTTAAGATCAAGGGGTAGGGTTAAGGTTAGGGTTAGGGATAGAGATTAGGGTTAGGGTTAGCATTAGTATTGGGATTACTATTACAATTAGGTTTAGTGTTATAAATGAGGGGTAGGGTTAGGGATAGAGATTAGGGTTAGGGTTAGCATTAGTATTGGGATTACTATTACAATTAGGTTTAGTGTTATAGATGAGGGGTAGGGTTAGGGTTGGGGTTCATATTTTAAAAGGGATAGGTTTACAAATAGGATGAGGGTAAGGATTAGGGTTAGATTTAGGGTTAAAGATTAAGGGTGAAGTTAAAATTAGGGATAAGATTAAGGTTAGGGTTAGGATTAGAGATCAAATTATGAATGGGTTAGGATTAGAGATAAAATTAGGATTAGGATTAGATTTAGGGTTATATATAAAATTAGGGTTAGGGTTAGGGTTAGGGTAAGAGATATAATTATGATTAGTGTTAGGTTTAGGGTTTGAGATGCATTTGGGATTAGGGTTGGATTAACATTAGTAGTAAGATCGAGGTTGGGGTCTAGGGTTAGGATTATGATTACAATTACGATTAGAGGTAGAACTACAATTTGGGTTGGACTTATCATCACAATTAGGATTAGGGTTAGGATTAGACATAGAATTAGGATGAAGTGTATGGTTAAGATTAGGGTTAGGGTTAGAGATATAATTAGGGTGAAGGTTGGGGTTAACGTTAGTATTCAGATTAGGGTTATGCTTAAAGAGTAGGGTTAGGGTTAGCGTTATTATTAGGATTAGCATTATGAAGGAGCAAAAGATTAAAAAAAATAGTTGGATAAGAAAACATGGAAAATTTGAGTTCAAGAGCAAAGAAACCAAAAGTATCAAGAGAAGAGATTAAATGAAAGATGAGAATGGTAACAAAACGTATAAGAAACGAGAGTAAATGAAAGATGAGAATGATCACTAAGAGTGGAAGAGGAGAATAATAGCTTCGACCAAGATTTGGCCAAGCTTTGATCTAAGTTTTGCAATAATACATCTTTAAGAAGGAGCTGAAGATAAAAAAAAAATTACGAGGGTGAGAAAACATGGAAAATTTGAGTCTAATAGCAAAG
Organism: Sequoia sempervirens; assembly: GCA_007258455.2. NCBI lineage: Eukaryota > Viridiplantae > Streptophyta > Pinopsida > Cupressales > Cupressaceae > Sequoia > Sequoia sempervirens. The sequence continues at coordinate 783,870,073 of VDFB02281492.1, forward strand.
AGATAAAAAATGTATTGAGAGACAAGAGTAAATGAAAGCTGGGAAACAATCACCAAAAGCAAGAAGCAAAATAGGAGCAACAAACTTAGTAGAGTCCTTTGAAGAATAAGCAGGAAGAGGAGAATGAGCAATATGCCCAAGTAAAAGTAAATAATATGGAAGACTTTCATCATCTATTTTGTTAAAATTGAATCGAGCTCTCATCAAATTTATTTTTAATTATCAAACAAAATTATATTAAAAATTAATTCAAAGTACTCAAATCAAATCCAACTAATCTTTTTTAAATATTTATAACACTATTTTGAACAAAATAATTATGAGTTTCCTTGTAACTCCCTCCGTAGGATCATGACAGTTAGGTGAGTGGTTTAAATCGGTCCAGTCACAATTAGCTTGTAGTCATAGTAAACCCCATTATAGACAAGGAAACCAATTCTGATTGGAAGAATATGCTCTCACAGATTCAAGGTCACATCAGGAATAACAATTACTTGTGCGTAGATTCAAAGCTTTGTAATAAACAAATATGTTTGCTTGTTAGATGGGCTAATGTTTCCTAAAATTCTTGAAAAATCATCCTAAAAGCTATCAAAATACCGTTCTTCTAAGAAAATTTTTGTCCTCAGTGTTGTTCTCTGATTCAACATTTCTTACAAAATACATTTCTTCTAACAAAATTATTGTCCCCATTGTTTTCCTCTGGTTCAACATATCTCAAAAAACTTGTGACAGAGTTTACAAGAAGAGGGCTTGAATGGGGTACGATTCTTGTAAGAACAGATGGATGACTTTGGTAGCCTGCATATGGTTAGAATGTTGTGCAGGAGCATCATATGGCTTCAGCATATATTCTCAGGCCATAAAGACTCGCTTTGGCTACAACCAACAGCAGCTGGACACCATCTCTGTCTACAGCAGCTTAGGAGTTTTTGGGGGCATAATCTCAGGTCTGTTATACCAGTCCTTCCCTGCTTGGCTTGTTCTGTTCATTGGAGGTCTCCTCAATTTGACAGGCTACACGATCGTATGGCTGTTTGTATCCGGGAGACTAGCAGTCCCTCCGTTGTGGGAGATGGGTTTGTTTGCCTGTGTCGGCCTGAATGGCCAGTTATACTCCAACACAGTCTCAGTAGTGACCTCTGTACATAATTTTCCGGAGAACAGAGGAATAGTGGTGGGGTTGGTGAAGGGATGCCTTGGTCTGAGCAGCGCCGTTCTGTCAATAGCATGGAAGGTATTATTTCCAGATTCAGATGGGTCTTCCTATTTGTTAGTGGCGGCCATAGTCCCATCTGCAGTGGCATTCCTGCTCATGCCAGTTGTGAGGGAATATGAACCAGATAACTGTAAAAATGGGTCTTCCAGAACTATGCAAAACCTGGGTTTGGTGTCTGCACCCATGGTGTTTTTAGCAATGTTTTTGATGGCTTCCACTTTCTGGGATGGACAATCTTTGCAGGTGAGTAATTTCATTGTTTATGGCGTTATTTTATCTGATATATCATTAGTAACAGAACATTTTAAAAGTGGTGGGTATTGGATATTGGATATGGGAATTTTTAATTAGGTTTTTGTTATCAAAATCTAGTCTAATTTTTTTAAAAAAATTGTACAAGTGATATCAATTTGGTTAGGAATTTGTGGCATGTCCCTTCATAAATGTGGCGTCTTCTTTTTAAATGTAGGACAATAAACTCTTGTTGCTATTGTCTTGACAATATGGGTGAAAGTGATGTAGTTTAGTGTTTAGTGTTTCAAATATTGCTAATAGTATAGGTTATGGAATACATAGATACGCGGACAATGCATTAAATATGTTTAATGAAATACATATGACATGCATGCAACCTTACTATGATCTTTTTGTCATGATGGATCCATTACATTAATTATCTAGCTCATAATTCACAATTAAATTGTACTCACTATTCAATTTGAAATTGATACTTGTTGTCTTCCCTTTTCTTTGGACACTAGTTAAATCTCTTATACTTCACTCAAATGAGAAAACAAGAACTAAATAGAATATAAAGTTGTCAATCTTGAAAAGAAAGCATAATATATTGTTTAGAGGTCCATTGTGAGTCTATCTTGTTCAAATTCTTGTCTTTAAAACTAAGAACCAAATGAAAAAAAACTAAATAGAAAGAAATATTTTCAATCAAAGAATGTTTTCCTATTCAATTATCAAAATTCTATCCATTTACAATAAAATATGCATATATAAATACACAAATATATCGTTGTATTTCTCATATATATATTATATTATGATAAAATACATAGAAATAATATGGTAGTAGAGATGTAGTATAAACACCATAAATTTGTAACATTTCATTAACTCTTTAACTCCATATCTTCTAAATTAAAAAAAAATTCTATGTATGACAATTTCTTTTAAAAAAACAAATAATACATTTGTCCAAAATTGAATAGAATTCTTTTAAAATCTTCAATTTTTGAATAGTTTTACCTCCCATTCAAATGAACAATATATTCTTATTAACTAAAGTTGTACAACACTAATTGCCAAGTATAATATGATGAAAATAAAACTATATCTAAATTTTTTGAATAGATGGGAATTTATGCCATTCAGCCGGGAACACCAAGGGATTGGGAATTCAACTGAGCATTCTTCTTGGAAAAACATTCACCATCTTCGCATACCTGTCAATCAGTGTAGGCCATGAGACCACCTTTCTTTGAGGCATATTCACAAAATTTGCAAAATCTGATCGTTCAAACAAATCTATGATAAAATATTTATACTACTAGCAATCACATCTTCATGAGCAATTCATATGTAAAAGAGGTATTTTATTTTATTTTACATAGAAACAAACTATGCTATGCTTTAGTGGCCCCTTATCCCCTTATAGTTGTGAAGGAAGAAGATAGGTTTTTTCCTTTGTCAAAAATTGTCTAAGTATTGTCCTATGTCATCATCTTTATGTTTATCAATGCATTGAATGTTGAAAAATGCAAAAAAGTATAAGTGTGGGATGTGTTGGGTCATTTGTATAATTTGTTTACCTTAGTTGTTTTAGGTTCTAGGATGGACACACCTCATACTTGGTACCACATTAAAGAGGTTCTTGCATCATGTTGGCAATTATTGGGAGTCACACATCAAAGATACGAAGGATAAAGTACTTAGGTATATGGATGAGTGAAAGTCCAACTTTGACAAGATGTACAAGGAAAAATGTCAAACTTGTGGGATTGGAGATGACAAGGAACATGTACTCAAAGAGGGGTAAGGTTGAAACTTTTACTGAATCAAATAGAAGTACAACTTATTCCACTTAACTAAGGGAGGTCAATCGGAGTTTCTTAGTTTTAGGAATCAAGGAATGGGCATACCTCATACTTGGTACCATATTAAAAGTATTTTGACATCTTTGAATCTAACAAAACACATGCAAGGAGTTGTAGGAGTAGAGCATCAAATTAAGATGGAAAGGAGGAAGTACTTAGGTATAGGGATGAGTGAAAGTCTAACTTGAAAAGATATAGGGGGGGTTTTGGGGATCAAGAGATGAACATACCTCATATTTGGTATCATATTAAATTTATTCCCACATCTTTGGCTCTGATAAGAATCATGTAGGGAGTTGTCAAGAGTCAAATATTGGAAATGTCAAGGAGGAAGTACTTGGGTATAAGGATGAGCAAAATTTTGATGCTGAAAATTTGACTAGGGAAAAATATCAGAAATTAGGGATGGCAAGGAACACATACCTAAATAGTGGTAAGGCCAAAATAGTTACTTTGAAAAGTAACAACAAAAAATGTTGGGAATCATGCAGGGAATTGTTCAGAATTGAGCATTGGAGATTCCAAGAGTAGGTACTTGGGTATAGGGATGAGAAAAAAATTGATTCCAAAAAATGCATAGGGGAAAACATTAGACTTTGGGAATCAGGGATGACAAGGAACACATATCCTGATAGAGGTAAGGCTAAAACTTTAACTTTGAAAAGATGTATAGAAGGAATTTCCAAAATTTAGGGCTCATGAGTGACAAGGAATATGTATAAGGGAGGTAATAAAAGTTGGCATAGTGTAGTCTTGACACAATGGTTTTCACACATATATTTTCTTTTGTTTTAAGGAAGGGTTGATCCGTAGTTATAAATATATTCATAGGATTTTCAAGTTGTATGAGGTGGATTGTTTCTTTGATAAAAATTGAGAATGCATTACAAGTTCCTTAGTGGCATACCATGTGGTTAATGTGAGCTTCTAGTAGGTCTAGGTTAATAAAAAAAATTAGTTGGAAAGATACTATCAATTATTTTTTAGTTCCAAGAGGTAATGCATCCAAATTTGACTACAAGAATAGTCAATTTTTCCTATAAACATATTTTGTAATTTATCTCCTACTTCGCAATGACCGTCCCACAATTAGATCAATGCTACAATTTTCCATGTCAATGATTGTAGCAATATACTTTATTATTTTAGTTTCATCTCTTTTGCATATGATTGAGGTAGGGGAATGAACAAAAGTGCACTAATAACATCAAGAAGGGAATTAATAAGCATTGACCACAAGTCATTTATGCTTATAAAATAGAAGTTTTTGGATGGGTATGGTAGGGTTTGTTAAAGTGAAAGGAGTTATTATCGATGGAATATGGAGGAATATTTCTAGAGGATTTTAATTAGACTAAAAAACATCATAAAACTCATCTTTGGCTTCCTTGAAACATGTTAATTTCACCACTTTCTTTGTCTATCGAGTCAAAACCAAAAGCTTTTAGCCTTGCATAACATTTTAAAACTCATGAAGTATAGTTTTTGATAGGGCTCGACCTTGAATGGACTAGTGTTTTTGATGGATGATCAATGATCTAATTGGGATGCTTTCATTTGTAGGGGTGAATTAATGAATGTGAGATTTTGAATATTCTTTAGATGAGGATGGTTGAGATGAGAATGATCTGAATGAGGCTTGGGAATTGACTGATGGAAGACACCTTGAATTATTAAAGAGGGGAATATGAGCTCCAATAATGGTTGCATTGTTTGAAAGAACCTTCAAGTAATTAATTTCAAGAGTAAAATTAGATGTAAATAAATTACTATTTTTAAATTAGAATTACTTCCAAGAGTAAAATTAAAAGTTACATACAAAATTAATAGTTACATAGAAAAGTAAAACAAGTGCATTACCAAAAAATAAAGTAAACAATTTAGATACAATGAAATTTATGTGTCATGTATGTATATAACATATCTATACTAATTTTATTTTACATTAAAATTATTTAACAAATATATTTTGATCTTTAAATTTATAGATATAAAAAATATAATATCATAACAAAACTAACATATCTATTTTTTCACAAAGCCATTTTTTAGTATGATCTTAATGAAATAGCCACCTTGATCTCTCTCATTGTCTTTTACATGGATTTTCCAAAAAATAGGTATTTTAGTTTTATTTACTTAAAAATTATTTTATTTTACTTGCTTAAAACTATTTAAAAATGATTTTATTACATTTATTTATTTTATTTTTATTGAAAGATTTATTTTAAGCAGTTATTTCATTTAGTAAAGAGTTGTTTTATTTTACTTTAAGATTATATTGTTTTATTTACCAAAGAGTTATTTCATTTGTTCAAGAGTTATTTTACTTTAGTTTAAAACTATTAAAAAATTATTTGGTTTCTATGTATTTTAGAGTTTTAATTTTGTTTAAATATTGTGGGTTCTTTAATTATTTGTATTAACACACTCATCTCATTACATTCTACTTCTTTTTGTCTTGTAGTTATACCTCTTGACATAATTAAAATGGATAGAAATTCTTTTAATTATTGATGTTTATATTATTTCTAGTAAATAGTTAAAAAATATGAAAAATAAATTATAAGATATTTTCTTGTTAAATAGATATTTTCATAAGGTGTTTTATTTAATATGATTTACTAAGTGATTAAGGTTTTACAGGTAAATCGAGTGAAATTCATTGTTACACTTGTCACTCTAGTAGTTCCCTTATGCGTGGCATGGAAAGCTGACACTAATGAGAGAACTTCAACCATAAACAAAACACTTTTGGAGCCATTGACTACTCAAGGAGATTCAAATATTCTTGATAAATGTGCCATTTTCAAGTGTGCCAATAGTTCTTTGTGGAGAACAATTTGCAATATTGATTTTTTTCTAGTCTTGTTTTCTTCTGCATTTGCTATAGCATCAAGTGAAGTGACAATCAACAACATGAACCAAGTTGCAACCTCTCTTGGATATACGCAACAACACATCGCTATATTTGTTACTTTGATATCAGCAAGTCAATTTTTAGGTCGCTTTGGGAGTGGAGCTTTATCTGATTATTTGCTCTCTAAATTTGGAGTAGCAAGGCCAATGTTAGTGGCACTAGCTCAGTTAATTTTATTTTGTGGGTATTTTCTCATAATAGCAGCAGGAAAATTTCCTCAAGCTCTATACTTAGGTTCCATTTTTATAGGATTTTCTTTTGGAACAAATTGGTGTTTAAATTCCATTATTGTTTCTGATTTATTTGGACTACACCATTTTGGGACATTATACAATGTCATGATGATGGGGAATCCAATTGTATTGTATGTTCTATCTGTGTGGGTCGCAGGGTATCTCTATGATATAGAGGTAGCTAAGCAAGGAGGAGGGCAGTGCAAAGGTAGCACATGTTTTAATCTTACCTTCATTATTTTGGCTAGTATTGCTATGTTTGCAACATTAGCATCATCCATTCTATGGTGGAGAACAAGACATATTTATAGAAAAAGAATTGATATTTGAATAGGTCTTTTTAGCATAATGGTAATAGACACACAAGCATAAGGTTAAATACCTCAATTCTATGGATACCTTGCTTTGGGACGACGACAAATAATGTATATTAAATGTCAATGTATTTAAAGTATTCACATAATGAAAGTCATGGCCTTCAAGTTGAGAGTCAAATTTGACACTACAATCACAAAGGAATATCTTTGTTGTTTACATCTATAACATTGTTCAACTTTATCTTTGATTATGTTTATTTAATATCTATGTTGTAAACATAAGTTTTATTCATTAAAAAAAGATTAAATATATTAGCATGTGGCTTGATCTTATTAACTAGGTTCATTCCATTATTAATTTAACAATCCTATTTTTAAGAAAAAGAATATTGAAATTCAAGATAATCCAATATTATTTTGAAGCTATTCTTGTATTTTTTTTATATATATTCTATATTTTTAAAATTGAATATTTTAATAAAGAATTTCAATATTCTATTTTATCATTACTTTAATCATTAAGTATTATTAGAATATTCAATATATTTATTATTGAATTTCTTATAGGTTAAAAAATATTCATAATTATTAATCATTTCATTAACTAAAATTTTAATAAATATAAATTAAAATCAATTATTATTATTTTTTTTTTTCCTATAAACTGATATAACAAAAAATATTCTTATTGTGATTTAAATATTAATTATAATATTAATACCATCCACTAAAATTTTAAAGTCTTAATCAGTAAAATGGCATATGTAATCTTACTATCTAATATCTATGGTTTCCATTGTCTAGGCGGTAGCAACTTCTCTTTTATATTCTTTAGTTATGCCTCTGTAATTTCATTTCATTTATTTTAGCCTTCAAAGTTTAAATTAGAGAAAAACTACATTTTCTTCCAAATAATATTTGAAGGAATCTTTATGTTTAAAATATTTTTCTTATTTTTAATAGTTTTGTGGGTTTCAATAATTTGTTCTTATTTACTAATAGTTTGTGTTATATATTTTAATGTGTTATTGATAAATATAAATATTCATTATTTGAGTTATCTTTTAATAGTTTCATCTTCACTCAAGATACAATTTTTGAATTCTATAACTATTGAGATAATCCATTTTTTTTAGTCATGAATTTTTCTTAGTTCAATTTTTTTAGCATGCCATCCAAATTAATAATTTTATTGAGAAATAACTTTTAACCGAATAATGCACAAAAAATTTAGAACTCTTTTATTTGAATTCCTTTTTCAAAACATAAATCATTAAACATATAGATTCTCATTTCATATGACATATACCAACATTACATCATTTCATAGTTTATAGATCACCATGATTCAAATTTACAAATAAGATATAATCTAGATTTAGACAACTATCCTACCAATCCACCAAGATACATTAATAATTATTTTGAGTTTTCATTACAAATGGGTTAACAATTAGTTGAATAGTCATCTTGTTCAAGTACAAGAAATATGGTCATCCAACTATAGGAGGGAGAGCATCATATGAGCACTTTACGTCCAAAGTCACAAACTAAGTAGTTTCTCGCTCATCTTCTCAGTAGAAGTGACATGATTCTTCAATGAGGGTGATAGATAGGGGCATCTATAGTAGGACCAAATTTGAGAACCAAGTACAAATATGGATATATGTGTAAAAGTACAAAGCTATGTCACACTTCTATAAAGGAAATAGCCAACACTGATCCAACTTTTAAACTTGAGTCACTAAAAAGTGGCATATATATTTTCAATCTTGAAATAATGTTAACTAATAAAAAACATTTTTTATAGTACTATTTATGTTTGTATTTTTTTGAAAAAAATAAAAAATAATTTGAATATATTTTTTTATAAGTTGACTCTATAATTTAGTTGCTAATAAAACGTTGAAAAAAGAAGCTACATGAGATGTCGATTTTTATATAGTAATTTTTTTCTTTCAATTTCTTTTGTGTATATTTATAACTTGAAACTGTAGTGCATGGATATATTTTTTTACATTATTGATTTTTTTTTAATAAATACAACAATACACACGTGTATTGTTATTTCCATTTGAAATCAACTTTCATATTAACTCTCATATTAATAAAAAAATGGCGTCAGGCGGGAAACTGCAATTTGAATTCCATAGACAATGTCAGTAGCAACGAGGACAATGATTTGGATGGGAAATGTTTTGCTTCCATCCTTCGTTTGTGTGATGGGAGTGGCCTTGGAGGTGGATCCTCTGCGAAAGTTTCTGAAGATGATGCTATGGTTGGTGATGAGTGTTGGCTTGCAAAACCCTTTGTGTCTAAGGGTTTTGTGCGGGTTCCCTTCCTGCTTTTTTTCTAGCCGCCTTCCTTGCAACGGGGGTGTGTTGGTTTCTCTGAGGAAGACCAGTTGAAGAATGGGCTTATTTATGCTCCTATTTGGCATAGTAGGATGGCTTGGGGATCCTCATGCTGGCTTGTTTTGCTTCTTGCTTCTTCTTGGTCATCCTCTGCTTCTACCTGATGTTTGTTTGGTGGCTCTCTTTTGGGGGTTTTTGTTCTCTAAATATTTGGGTTCTTCTTGTCCCTCTTTGTGGAGTGGTGGTGTTTCCCTCTGGTTGGTTGTATGGAGTTTTGGCCCATCTCTGGCTTTGACTAGCATGTTAGGGTTGCTTGGTGTTATTTTTTGCTAGCCATTCTCCTTATTTCAATCCTGATTGGGGCCCTTGTTCCTCTTGGGGTTTGGTTGTTCCCATTCATTTTGAGACTAGGACTCTATCTTTGGTGGTCTTTTGGATTGTGTTTCTTTTTGTTGCTATGTTCTTTGCGGCCTTGTTCTCTTTGGCTGTGTGTCTGTTGTGGCCTTGTTCTCTTTGGTTGAGTGTATTTGGACCCTCTTTGTTGAGGTTGTTGATGTTCCTCTTGTCCCCTAGGTGGATTATGTTGGTCTCTCTTTTGGCTTTGTTGATCCTAGGGTTTGAAGTTTTTTCTTGGGTTGAGTTGCTTCATGTTTTTATTCTGAAGGCTCAATTTTTTTGGTTTATTTTGAAAGCTTAGAAGTGGGTGAGCTACTAGCTTTTAGTTGGGTTACTGTTCAAATTTTCTTTGGAAACCCATATGAGTTCTAATTTGAAAGATGTTAAGGTGGACCTATGGCATTTATTTATGACTCTTTTCTTGGTCCACAATTTTCTTTTGGTGCAGTGTTTACCGAAGGATGCTATGGTCGCTTGCTTGACTATTGAGCTGACTTTCCCCTCAAGTCCTATGGAGGTGGACCTCCCTCAGTTGTTGTTCTTATTGAGGTGGGAGGTTCTCCTATGGAGGTGGAGGTTGAGGGTGCTGGTGATTTCTAGCTATGGTGGTTTTGGTGATTGTATCATCCTCTCCAATAGAGGGGAGCTCATTCCTTTAGAGGTGGTTTTGGAGTTGGTTTCCTGTTACTAGAGTGGTTTTAAAGATTTTTTGTTGTTGGAGCTATCCATGGATGATTTGGGTTCTCTGGCTTCTCCTTTCTTGTTGTAGACTAGGTGGTTTTCTAAGTTTCTCTTTTTCCGAACAGGCTGAGCCCCCTTAGGCTTAGTGGTTCTCCATTGAGGCTTGTGTATAGTGATTCGTTGTGCTCTCCAACTCCCCTATTGAGGTGGGGTTGTTAGATTTGCTGACATTTTTTCCTAGGGGTTTGATGGTGTCTTACACCATTAAGTAGGTTATCTTTCTTGGCTCAATGGTGTCATCTATGAGTGGTTGGTTTGTTGATGCCTAGAAGATGCAGGTGGGTTGTTTGTATATCTAAGGGTTTCTAGTTCTGGTTGAAACTAGGTTGTAATAGAGTTTTGGGCCCTTGCTTGTTTGTTTGTTGCGACTTGTGTAGTCATGTCTATCTTTTTGAGGCTGTTGATGGTTTGTGTTTAATCTTTTTTGCAGCTTTCTTTTCTTTGATAGGTTGATGGTTCCCTTCAAAACCACTATGTATTGGGTTTTGGGTCCCATCAAAACATGTTTACCCCTAATAAAATACTTTCATATTAACTCTTTGTCTAAAATAGAAAAAAAAATTATACCATCCTGATAGTGCATCATATTTTTTTTCAATTTTTTGAATAAGTTTTAGTATTTTTTTATTGGAATGGGAATCAACCTAATGTTTTGTGTTGATAACCCACTTTTAGTAAAAATAAAAAAAATATAAATAATAATTAAAATATTAATATATATATGTTTGAAAACTACATTTGTTTTATGGGTTCACACTTTTGACTGGAGCTATGAACTAGTGAGGCCACAAATGGGGGACCTCATCCCTGACATGAACGCAGAACAACCAACCAGACTTATGAGAATGGTAGCCCAACAAGAGCACAAAGCCCGTGAGCATACCAACCTGACAAGGGTTTGCAATGGTTCACAATCCACGAGCACATTGGATTAACGAAGGCACAATCCTATGGTCACACTAGCCCATCGGGGATTTGAACCTTGGTGGCAATATCAACAATGTCACAACTTAACCAACACACTGTAGTACCAACCCCATTTTTGAAAACTACATTTATGGATCTACAAAAGAATATTTTTATATTTTTGAAAAAATATTATTTACGTGAGTAAGAGTTGTGAAAACATCAAGTTTTTTAAACTAATTTTATTTTTTTGGTAAATTGGCCTCAAAGTGGTGTTGCATATGCATTTAGCCAACAATTTTAGCTGAAAAATTTGTGGACATATCTAACTTATCTAGAATGAGTCTTACTAGATCATATGTTTTTCCAAAATTGATTTTAGTTAGAAATATTTAAATTCACTTGTTTTGATAAGTTGTCTAAAAGTATGACATTGTTTTGTACTTTTACCCAAATACACATGTCACATGTAGTCAATCATGCAATTCCTACATACCTTCTAGCTAAAATGACTTCCAACTAACATGGTCCCTATGGTATAGTGAACTAACGATGTATAACATCACTTTGGCCAAAGAATTCAACTATTAATAATATAAATACGACTCATTTGTTCACAACACTACTATCTCTTAGCTTCCCAATGACTACTTAACTAGTAAAATGCAAGTATAGGCCAAAGTATAAATTATTTTTCAATTACCAAACTCTTGACATACCTTGCCTTGAGTTAGTCCTACTAGTTTTTGCTATATTAGATATATGACTATACGTATATATCATATAACCATCAAGTTTCAATCTCTAGGTATTCCCCATCTTGAGATGGTCTTGCCTACCTTTAGTAAACAATATGATTCTTAAAATAAAGTATATATCTGTTAACCTTTGTTCACCAGAAATTTGGTCTCCCTTATCCTAATTTGGTTATATCTTTAACATTCTATTGAATTACATAAATAATTTTGTTTTTTTCCAACTACATTCAATATTCAAATACTCAAGGTGTTACTTGGTTGTAATCCCAACTGAATAATCGATATGCTAACATTATTTACTAGTATAAATACATATAGGAATATGACCTTAAAATAATTATGGTGACACAAAGCATAAGAGAACACACAAGTTTAGAAATATATTATGACCAAACCCTCATCATATACCCTACGCCTAGATATATTAACACAAATTTAGAAGTATAATAACAATTGCAACCCTTAGTATATCCCACTCCTAAGTTGGTTTAGGATTTTAGAATATAAAATATTATCAATAATAAAAGGTGTCTAAATTAATAATTCATTATCTAACTCCTAATATCCCTTGGTTTCAATCATTAATATAAAATTCCATTCTCTAAAAAGTTCAAAAGAGATAAACATAACACTATTACACTAAAAGTAGATAACATACAAAATTATACAATATAGTACTATATACGCATATAATTAGCCATCTATTTGATAATTAAACTCTATGTTTAGATTTTATTAAGTAGAATTATAGATGAATTAAACATAAAATATTTGTCTTTAGAAGTGTTCAATATGGTTCTCATTCACTACATATCCATTTTTTTTTAAAGTAATTTTTCTAACCCCACACTAAATAAAAATCAAGATTCGTTATCCTAAGAGGTATATTAATATAGATTATAATTACAATAATAGATCAAAAAATAAAACATGATCAAGAACATAATTCAATTGAAAAAATACCTCAAGGAAGTGGTTTAATGGATTGTAATGGTTGTAGAATTCATACAACACTGGTTGATGAAAAATGCTTTAGAAATCCTCAAGCAAATGCTTTTGGTAGGTATAAATCTTTGTTCCACAACCCTTCCTAGCATCCTCCTTGGCTGATGTAAAATTTGTTAAATCAAATGATTAGTTCAAAAATATTTTGATAGATATTCATGCTAAATGTGGATTTATAGACAAGGAACATAAGCTATTTAATAAAATTCCTTATGAATAGATTTGTTGAAAATATTTTTAGAAACTTTTAAGAAAATGATTTGTAGGTGAAAAAATCAATTCAAATCCTTTGCCAACATTCTTGGGTATGGAAAATTTGGATATGGCAACCGTTGGAGGTGAGGTAGGCTTGAGTGATTTGAATTTGAATTCTGAGACTAGTGTTTATGGTAGTGGAATGTTTATCCATGGATTCTGATACTCATGCTAATGTTGCTGGTAAGGACGATTTGGATGCCATCTAAGTGGTAAAAAATTTGGACTCTGCAAGTCAGAGTGTGAATGTAGTTTGCAGGGATGGATGTGCGAGGGAGCCATGTTGGAGGTCCCTTTTTCTATTCCCAAAGCTCCAATGGCGGGTTAGGCGATGCTTGAAGAGTTGGCTAATGGTGTTGTGCAGGCCCCTTTAGATGAGTTTTTTGGTGCTTCTCTTCAAAAGAAAGATGTGGATCATGTGTCGGTGGAAAACTATCTTCCGGTGGGTCCATCTTCTCTTCTTGGCCATCATTGGTCCAACTTATTTAATTCTAAACTCAAGGTAAGGGTGTTTCTTCTAAGTCGATTTCATCTTCACATGAGGCTAGTGGTATTGTCCTCTCTATTCTAGACTCTATTATGGATAAAATTATTTCTTTGATGGATTTATCCCTTGTGGGAAAATTCTTGGTGCCTCGACCCAATATTGAGGATGTTCATTCTTGGGTTTGTAAGAAATGGGTTCTCAAAGGACACTGGAGGTTGTTGCAATGGCTAAAGGATTTTTCTCTTTTTCCTTTTCTTGTGATAAGGATTTAAGAATGGATTTTTCAAAGGGTCTTTGGATTTTTGGTTGTTTGACTCTAGTTTTGCATCCTTGGGAGCTAGGTATGCATTTATCTAAATGTCTTTTTCATTTTGCTCCTATTTGGGTTAAACTTTTGAAATTGCCACTAAAATATTGTTATGAAGAGGTTTTTAAAGTTGTTGCAAACTCTTTTGGGCATCTAATTTCTATTGATGATGCGACCTTTTCTAGAAGGTGTTTGGTTGCTGCTAGACTATATGTCATCATTGATCATTATGCTAACCTTTTGGATTCCATTATCTTGAACTCTAAAATGGGAAATTGGAAGCAATAAATTATTTTTGAATCCTTCCCCTTTGCATGTTTTAATTGTGAAAAAGTGGGACATTGGGCTAAAGATTTCCCTTCCAAGGTTGTAGGCCCTAAGCCTAAAGTTTAGAAGGTGAAGGAAGTTAAGTATTTTTGTATCCCCCTTTTGAAAACATAGTTCTTGAGGAAGGTTGAATCTCAATGCCTATTGTAAACATTGATGTTGTTCCCCAATCCTTTATGGCTAAGGTTTTAGTGCCTAATGTTAGAAATGTTGCTCTCCCTTCTAGAGAGGAGGAGGTTTATCATGTTTCTGACTCTCTCTCTTCCCCAAAGATGTTGGTTAGGAGTATGGATGGGGCCTCATCTCCCCCTCCTAATCGTTCATCCAGTTTGTTAGGTGGAGATGCCAATTCCCTTCTGGTTAACTCTAAATTTCAAAACAAGGATGATGAAGGTTTTGTTATAGTCAGCCCTGGGCAGAAAGAAGAAGCAAAATGTTCCTTCCCCTCAAGGTCACAAGGGGGTAACCACAAGGAGGAAAAAAGTGGATTGTGGTTCTGAGTGTAGGGGCTAAGGTAGGCCTTCTTCCCAAAAGAGTAGAGAAAGGAAATGCAAGGACATTATGGATGGTGTATAGAAAACCCTGTTTGATTTGTGCTCTAAGAGCACACCCTCTTCTTGAAAATAAAGATTATCTCCTAAAACATCAGGGGATTAAATAATATGCATAAGCATGACCTCCTAAGGAATTTAATCCGTGATCAAAAAACAAATATTTTTCTTATCCAAGAAAAAAAATGTAAATTGAGAAGTTGGAAATTTTAAAAAACTATTTTTTTTAAAGATTGTAGCTTTCATGGTGTTAACTCTGGGGGAGCCTCTGGTGGTATTTCTATGTTTTGGAATGCTAGAATGGTGAAGGGTTTATCGATTGTAGAGGATTTTAACCATGTGGATACCTGATTTATCCACCTTAATGATAATTATTCTTGGGTTATTTCCAATATTTATGACCCTAATGTGAAGATGGTTGGGGAAGGGTTATGGGAAATGCTTGGTTCTCCGAGGTCTTCCTTTCTTGAATCCCCTTTTCTAGTTATGAGTGATTTTAACACTCCCCCTAAATGATGATGAGAAGATGGGAGGCTCTCAAATTCCTCCCAACAATCATCATGACTTGAGAATGTTTATTGATGACAATTCTCTCATTAATGTGGACCTTTAGGGATCCAAATACACTTGGTCCAATAGGATATTTGGTTATGATAATATTCAAGTGAATTTGGTTATGATAATATTCAAGTGAGGCTAGATTTGGTTCTTGTATCAGCCTCCTGGTTTGTGGACTTCTCTTGTTCTCTATCTTCGGTTACGAGATGTGGGTCAGATCATTTTCCCATTTCTTTTGTAGCGGATAGACTTGGTAGAAGAAAATGTTTTCCCTTTTGGTTTGAAGCCATGTGGCTGAGGGATCCTAGATTTATGGACTATATCAGGGCCTAGTGGTAGGTGAATATTGAGGGAAGTGTTATGTATAGAATTGCTAAAAAAACTCTTTTGTTAAAATGAATCTTAGGATATGGAATAAGGATGATTTTGGGTAGATATTTGATAATAAAAATGTTCTTTCTTAGCATTTGGATGAGGTCCAATTCAAAATATAATCCAAAGGTTTATCTGAAGAGCTCCAACTTATGGAAAATTCTCTTTTGGATCAACTTCATGATATTGTCTCTAAAGAGGAGGATTTCTAGAGGCATCATTGTTGGGATATTTGGCTTAAATCAGGAGATCGGAACTCTAAATATTTTCTTCTTACTACTATTAGACATAAATCTTCTAATAATATTTCCTCTATTTTTGTTCATGGTGTGTTGTTGTCTAATGATGGTTCCATTCAAAATGTTGTTGCAGCATTTTTTGAAAACCTGTTAAAAGATGATGTTGTTGTGGATCAAAAAAGGTAGGATACTTCTTTGGAGGTCATTCCTAACTTGTTATTTGAATATCTTAACAGGGATCTTGTTGCTATCCCATTTGCTGAAGAAATCAAGAAGGAATTTTTTTCCTTGAAGGCAACAAGGCTCCTAGGCTAGACAACTTTCCTCTCCTATTTTTTCTACTTGTTGGGATATTATTGTGATTGATGTCATTAATGCAACTAAGGAATTCTTCAAATGTAGAAAGTTGTTCAAGGAGTTGAATTTTTCCTTTATTGTTCTTATTATGAAGTCTTTTGATTCTAGTGCCTTTGGGGACTTTAGATCGATTAGTTTATGCAACTCTATTTACAAGATTTTCTCAAAGGTTTTAGCTCTCAAGATTCAACGGGTTCTCCCTAGTCTTATCTCTAAGCATAAAAGTGGTTTTGTGCAAGGCCAACAAATTTTGGATTCTATTATCACAATGCATTAAGTTTCCCACTCTTTGTCTTCCAATAAGAAGGTTTTTTTTCTTAAATCGGATCTTCTCAAAGCCTATGATAGGGTCAATTAGAACTTTCTTCTGAAGGTGTTGGCTCAACTTGTATTTTTTTAAAAAAAATTACAGATTGTGGAGTAGCTCATTTCTACTCCTGCCTTTGTTGTGTCGATTAATGGATCTCCCTCTCCTTTTTCGTAGCTTGAGAGGCATCAGACAAGGGAATCCTATTTCTCCACTCCTTTTCATCCTAATGGTAGAGGTGTTAGGTTAGAACATTTAAAAGGCACTTTAGAATGGTTTGTTGTAAGGCCTAATTCCCTCTTCCCAATGCTCGCCTATCACACATCAACAATTTGTTGATGATACTATCATCATGGGTGAATCCTCAGACAAAGAAATTAAGGCCATTAAGCTGGTGATTAATGGTTATGATAAATTTTTTGGTTAGTGTGTGAACTTTCCTAAGAGTCAACTTTTCTTTCTCTATACTTCAAAGTACCTTCAAATTAAATTGGCAAGGATTTTTTCATGTAATCGAGGAGCTTTTCCTTCCATTTATTTCGATTTACCTTTGTGTGTGTCTAAGATTCTAGAATCTTTTTGGCTTGGTCTTTTGGATAAATTTAATAAAAAACTTTTGGGCTAGAAGGGGTCTCTTCTTAGTCAGGCAGGTAAGGTGAAACTCATCTCCTCTACCTTGCAAAAAATTCCTCTTTATGCTTTGAGTTTGTTTAGAATTCCTCTCTTTGCTTGGGATCATGTTTGTAAACCAAAGTTGGGTGGTTTTTGTTTGAGAAGTATCAAATCCTTCAATAAGGATCTTCTTTCAAAAAATATTTAGAGGCTTCTTACTGGACATGCAAGTTGGTCTTCTTCGATAAAAAATAAATGTCTCTCAAAGTTCTAGAGAGTTTGGGACTTTCTTCAAGCCGACTTTATTCTAGTTGGCTCCTACTTATGGAAAAATATTGTACCATCTAGAGATCTCATTTCGAAGGGTGTTAAGTGGTTGCTTGGTGATGGAAACAATATTTTGTTTTAGGAAGATGTGTGGTATGATGGTGGCCCACTTATAAATCAACCTTGTGCCCCTCCTCTAAGAGACCTTTACAAGTCTTTGGCAATTTGGTGCAGATTATTTTCATAACGGAACTTGGAAGGACTTGGAAAGTTGGGATCCTTCCTTGGTAGCTCTTTAGTGCTTCCTAAAGTAGATTCATATTCCTCTATTCTTGAAACCTGATTGTGTGATTTGGGCCCCTTGGGCCAATGGTTGCTTCTCTATTTATTTGGCTTTTATTACTTCTATGATGAAGCCTGATCCTTTCCCATTCTAGGGGAACCTTTGGAACAAGTTTCCCATTCCTAAGGTTAATGTCTTCTTCTAGATTTTGATGCAAAGAAATATTCTGACTTTGGACACTCTTTGTAGAAGGAGATTCTCTATTCCAAATAGATGTGTGTTATGTGAGTGTGATGTGGAAAGTGCTTTTTATCTCTTTCTTAGCTACGATTTTGCCTCCCTCATTTGGAGTAGGTTCCTCTATATGGAACCTTGACTAGGTTTTTCCCTGATTCTTTGCAAAATTTTGTTGAATAGTGGCATTATCCTTCACCTAACCCCTCTCTTTGGTTGCTCTGGTCCCTTATGGCCCCCCACATTTCCTAGGCCTTATGGAAATAAATAAATAATAGATATTTAGAGATACTAAAATGAAAGAGGATATTGTTTTTCTTAAAATTTAGAGGGCCATTGCTAAGAACTTTTCTATCCAGTTTTTGGATTCTTCATAGGTTGCTCTAACCAATAGATTGATTGGATATGATATTTTGGTTGCTAAAATTTGGAGGCTAATCACTCAATTATCTTTTCGTATCAAATCCAAAAATAGTTCTAGAGAGAATACTACTTGGAAGCGCCCTCCTCGGGGATGGGCCAAAGTTAATTTTGATTGGGTAGCCAAGGGGAACCCTATGATTATAGGTTGTGGGGGGGTGTTGAGGAATGGAGATGGTAGGTTCTTAAGAGTAGTGGCACTCCCATTAGGAACTAGATCAATCATCACGTTGAGGCTGAAGTTGCTTACATCGACATCAAAACAACATTGGAGAGGGGTGTTTCTAAAGTGTGGGTTGAGGGTGACTCCCTCAACCTTGTGAAGTGTTTGAATTACATCTAGAATCTAAGTTGGATGATCAAGTCACTCATTAGTTATTCTATCATGATGTTGTGGTCATTCAAAGAGACTCGTGTATCTCATACTTATAGGAAAGGAAATTCCCTAGCAGATTTCTTTGTAAATGAGGTTGTTAGTCTTATTAATGTTAAGTCTTGGGAAGCATACTCTTCCCTTCCTGAGAGGGCTAAAATATTATTTAGACATGAGTATCTGATAGGGGGTGATCAGGTAATAATCTCTCCCCCACATGACACATGCTTTATGGGTTGTGTTTGGCCTAATCTTGAGATCATTTGCATTTTCAGAAGTTGTTGGGATCTAGTTTCTACTACTATTTGTCATTGTTGAAATGGGTAGGGATAGAAGCAGGCTCAAGACAATCTCCTACAAAAAATGGAAGAACAAACCCAAAGTCTAGTGGATTCTAAAACACAGGAATTTCACACCTTATTTGGAGAGGATTCATGGTTTTAACCATGAAGCCTTTGTTAAATTTATTTGATTTTGGCATAACATATGCTTGAAGGTGGACATGATCAATTTCAACATCACTGAAGACTTCATTGCCTTTATTACTGGCTTATCAACAAAGGGGCACAATTTTTACAAAGAAAGGAAAGACAATGAAGATGCAATGGATCAATTCTTTAAGGTTAATGAGAAAGATGACCTGGTCAAACTTCCTTCCTGGGGCTATGATCATCTTTCACTTAAGCGTATTTGGGCTGATGTGGCAGAAGTTGTGATGAGGTATGTAACCCTCAATGGTCTATTTTTTGCTATCTTAGGGAATCATTTCACTCTTCTCAATCACTTCAGGAATAATTTGCGTATTTCATTTATATTTTTCCTTCTCTCCTCTCTGGAGGTTTCAATCTATTCTCACCTCAAGAATCATAGGACTCTTATGCTCCATGAAGGGCTCATCTTGCTCATCATGGATCATGTGAGAGATAACACTCTAGCCAAGTCTATCAAGGGAAAAGAGAACCGTTAGTGTTGATTCCTATTCTATTGGCTCAAATTCTGATGGTGATGGGGATGACGAGTGGAAGGTGGACGAAGAAAAAACTGTTGAAATCTCCTCATCCCTTATTGACTCTCCCACTAAAAAAAGAAGGGGACACTAAAGAAGAAGGGTCCCGCCAAGAAACTAATCATTCATGGGATGAATTCTATTGGGTCATTGCCTGGAGAGGATGATTTTGCATAGAAAAAGGTTGGGCCTCAATGACAGGCAACCAAAAAGAAGGTTGAGTTGCATGGTTTAGATTCATAAGATTCCAGGAAGGATGAGGGAGAGAATTCAGTTCAGTTGGAGGAATTTTTAGATTTAGGGTTTCACCAAAGGGCTTCTAAGAGATTGGCCAAGACACATAGGTTGGAGTTAAAAGGGTGAGGAAAGGGTGAGCAAGAGGAATTGGAACAGGTGAAGGACATTGCAAACAATGTTGTAGTTGTGGATGGTTATCCTACCCAATAGACACCTCCTCAAGATTCCAATGAAGAAGGATTCAAGATTATTGAGGATGATATGACTGAGAAGGGTGAGAGGGAGGTTGTGGGTAAGAATTTTGCCCTGGACAAACCACAAATAATAATGTTCATCCTCTTTCTAAGGATTTTTCCTATCTTGACGAAGATAACACCTCTATATTGGAGCTGATGGATATGGCTAGAACTGGCACCACATGTAACTTCAAGCTTTCCAAATGGGTGATGAAGGAGTTTAATAAGGTGAACATTAAAATCATAAGCTTAAAGGAGAATTTGTCTAATTGGACAAAAGGGACATCTTTGGATTTGCTCATAGAGAGGGTGGTGGATCTGGAATGCTCTTTTTTATTTTAAAGTTGAGTTTGAAAGCCACCTTTGTAAGTTGTAGGGAAAGATCAAGGACACTAATGAGGATATCAAAAATCTCTTGTAGATTAGCCATATGTTAGTAAAAAATAGTGCATATTTTCTTAAGGTACTTCTAGAAAAAATCAACCAACTTTGAGATGATCAAATCTATTTTGCAGAGATGTATGAGAAGGATTAGACTTTCAAGGGGAAGGGTAAGAAGAGTGCCAAAGAGGAGTCTAAAGGACCATGCACAAGGATGAGGGGTAGTTTGAGGAAGTATTTTGAAGAAGAAAAACAAGAATTGATGGAAATGGTAAACTTGCACTACAATCAAGAGATTGAGATGGCCAATACCCTAAAAAATATGAAGTAATTCTCTTGTGTTTAGTCTGTTTTAGCTCTATTGTTTCGCTATTTTTTTTGTTTGTTGGCTATTATTTTATTGTTGGTTGTTGTTAGTGCTTTAATTGTTCTTTTCTTTGCTCGATAGTATTTTGATGTAACTTGATATAAAGGGTTTCCCATATAATCAAAACATTCTTGGGTATGGACATTCATTTAGAATAATAAAAGGCAATTTTTTCATACATGTGAATGTAGAAGCTTAGATCAATACATGATTTATTTTACCTAATACCCAATGAAATGTCATCTCATGGATTGTGATGATTATACATGTTATTCACAATGTGGTTTATTTGAAAAGGTCTTAAAAGTTTTCAAGAAAGTGTAGATTGTTGTGTAAATTTGATTATATGCAATTGGACCCTGTAAATTCAAACTCTTCAACCTTGTTGGTGTACTATCAACACACAAAATATGGTCCAAACATGTTAAGGAATAAGATTGTCTAGAAAGTGATAATATTTTTCTAGAATAACTAGAACCTTCTAAAAAAACTAGAAGCAACTAGAAGTTTTCCAAGGAAAGGAACATTCTAGTTTTAGAGTTCTCTAGAATATTAGAAGTTTCTAGCTTTTAGAGGCTTGAAGTATAAATATTAGGTTGTCCATTGTAAACAATATAACTATTGTTGTTGTAATTTGTTGGATTGTACATAATAAAAGCTAGATCAATATAATTTCTTTCTTCTATTTCTCAATGTTTTATGTTTTGGTTTTTCCTTGTTTGTGTAAGGAAGATAAGGTAACAAAACAACTTCCTACACTAATCTTGAGAGGAGAATAATGAATTTTTTTTATTTGCAATAGTTACAAAAAACTTAAACAAAATAAAACATAAATATCATGTATACCACAACAACATGATTTACATGGGGAAAACCCTTTCAGGAGAAAACGCCCACACTCCAAAAGCTTCCCAATATATTATTCAAAAATCACAAATATTATAATATACTTGCTGAGAAAGATTCTCAAGGGAGTATCACTACCAAAGATCTATAGACAACATGACCACTGTCAGACTCTCCTCAAGGTCGCCATGAAGGAAATAAATTTTCACATCCATTTTCTCAACCTCTAAATCATAAGCAGTAACAATAGCAAACAAAAATGTAATGGATGCCATTTTGCAACAAGAGAAAATATCTCATCATAATCAACACCCTCAACTTGAGAGTAACCTTTTGCAACCAACCTTGCTTTGTACTTCTCAATACCTCCATCATAACCAATATTTTTCTTGAACACCCATTTTCAACCAATAGGTTTCATCCTCTAGGAAATGGTACAAGATCCCATGTATCATTCTTTTTCAAAGATGCCATTTCTTCATCCATAAAAATCTTCCAAGATTCTGCATCATTCATACCTAATGCCTCTTCTACAATTTTAGGTTCATCCATGTTAGTATTCAAAGCAAAAATACATCTCCAATCATCAGGTTAATACCTTTCAAGTTGTCTATGCCTTGTAGACCTACGAATAGGTTGAGTTGAAGGTTATTCCTCCTCTTTTGATGATTCAAAGCTAGATGAGCTCTCCTTGCCTTCTTGTCTATTAATGGGCCTTGATTCAACTTTCTCATCCATAGAAGGAAGTTAAATCACATCTTCTTGTTTACTTTGTTCTAGCTGCAATGTAATAGAAGAAGGCTCATTTTCTCTAAAAATAACACTTCTACTACATATTACCTTATGTGAAAAAGGATCCCAAAGCTTGTATCCTTTCACATCATAATTGTATCCGATGAAGATACATTTCACATACTTGTTATCCAACTTTGTTCACTTCTCCTTTGGCATAGGTACATATGCCTCACAGCCAAAAACTCTAAGATGTTTTAATAAAGTGTAATGCCCAAAATTAACATTAGGGCAAAACACAACTAAGAATTTTTTTTTGAATAATAATACAAAAACGCCAACACTTAATTTCCATGCATGTGCATGAATAATGAATTTCACAATTAAGTAACGTCTCTTGCACAACATCATCTACGACATGCCGCTCTAGAGTAGGGTAAGGAAATGAAAACGGTTCAGGGTTGTCTCCAAACATAGGGTTTACTAGGACAGTTGATGTTCACTTTTACATAATAGGTAATGTCCATGTTAAACCACCATAATATGGGTTCTCATATGAGAAAAGCATGTAAAAATCATCAATTTGATTTACGGTTGATCCTATGGATTAATTGATGGAACATCATTTGTCTTGTTCTCTCTACCCATTTTAAACCACTTAGACAAAATTGCTAAAACCTATATTAACATTTATTATCAAAATTCAAGTACGAAAATAACTAAGATATTTATAATTTACTCTAAATTTAAAATGTTAAAATTTATTTTTTTAACTACTATTAATTTATTTATTCACTTAACCTTTTATACATATAATAAGTAATTTTATTTTATTTCCAAAAATAAAATATAAGATAGAGAAATAGCATATAAAAATGATCATATATATTAATTCCTTACATTAACTTATTATTAGTTAGCTTTAAGTATGGAAGGTTGGGGATCACGAATAAAGAGGAGTTTGATTTAAAATAGAAATCTCCTCTTAACAAAAGTATGGTGGAATAGACTAAATCTTAACCTTTATGCTTACTCCTATTTTTAAATTAGCTTAACCTTTATCTAATGAAGTGGGGATATAGATTCGTGTCTCCTTTATTTAGAGATCATTTAGATCAATGGCTAAGGTTGATGATCTCGTGAGAGCTAAAGTAAATGGGGTCGTTGTGGCTCAAAATGAGAATTTTCCATGCCCCGCCTATCATGTTATTATTATCAGTAACTTTTTTCGTGATGTCGTCTTTGTTTAGTTAATTTGTCGTTATATCGTAAACAACCTTGACAAAAATTCAGATAAAAATATATTATAATGGTGAATTTCCCAAATCCCATTATACACTTCAAAATTTACTAATAATTATTTCCTTTTGATGCACATGCCTTTAATAATTCTTAATACCAAAACCTAGGGAATACAAATCTGCCATATAGTGGAGTTTTGGAACTATCAAAATTTGCAAACTTAAGTTATGGACTGCAATTAATACCATGCATCAAAATAAATTTTTAGATTGATGTCCATTTTTAAACAAATTACAGTGAGTAGAAAGGATAAGAATATAATAAGGTTTTAGCATTAACTAAGCCAGCAAGCAGCATTTAATCAAGTTTAGAATATTTTTGGCGTCCATTTTGAATGAATTTCACCAATCCTAAATTCTTTATCAAGCCTTATTTTGCTCTCTCTCTCTCTCTCTTTACTATGCAGGGCGGCACAACTACTGCAGCCCAAAAAGGAAATCCATCAATGGCACATTGGTGTTAATGTTTTCAGTCTACGCTTCCAGATTTGCGTTTAAGATTGGTATCTATTGTGTCATATGCGTTGTCATAAGTTTGATCTCCCTTTCTTTTCTTTGAAGGTGTATTAAATGCAGTCCATTGGTGAATTAAGGTGCCCAGGAGACTATGTTGGACACATGATGATTAGAGCTTGGTAGTTGTCAGGCATGTAAATTATGGCAGATGGCTCTGATCACGGAGCAACAGGGAAGCACATTCAAGCCAGGCTTTTCAGCTTATTCCTATTGGAAGATCACTTGGCATAGTAGGGTCAACATAAAACTAGGGAACCCACTGATCATCTAGTTCAATTAAATGTTGATGCAATAATACATGAACTACAAGTCTTAACAGAACACATTTTGATGCATTGTAATATGTCGATCAGATTTGTGGCAGCATAGAAGATGGGGTGTTGGGAACCCAACATCATGCATGTGAACCAAATAAACCAGTGCAGGAGATTGGATCAGAGATTATCCAGTGTGAAGGGACCTAACGGATCCAAGCCCAACATCGTTCCACAGCCCTGCAGTCTGCACCAAATAGAGGAGAGGATGAGGTGATGGGACTCGACACAAGGTGAGGGCTACTTCTTCAGACACAACAAAAGTAGGTACAACAAACAGAAAATGGAAACTGTGTAAGAGAGCGAAACTAGGCTTCCCTCATTCGATACAAAATATGTTAACACTTTTCCTGCGATGTAGAGTACGACCCTTATTATGATGTACTTTTATACTAGAGTGTGCAGTCCCTCCTTTCCTAGCTCTGGGTTACCTCATAGCGAACAAAGGAAGGTGAAAATAAACAAGATTCATGGGCATGCCTCTTCTCCCATTGTTAATCACTGGTGAATTGACTCAGAGACTTGCAACATGGAATGAAGGCGTTGGCATGGGTTCAAAAAGGTGTTAGAAAATAAATCTTCTCATGGTCGTTGCGACTCACCCAACATGACTACAGGAGAGGGAGAGGTCATGTGTTTCGTGACTATAATATGCGATGCTATATGAACACAATGATAGTAGGTGTTAACTTACCATTTAGCAATTTTCCCAATATATGAAACTGATTTACTTACAAGTTATACTATTCTCTCTTCCTTAGTCTTCACACAAAGCAATTTTTTTTAATACTCATCCGATTATTACTGTTTTAAAAGTGGGAGTTGATGATTTACTGAGACAAACCTCATTGCATAATCTTCCCATCTGGCTTTATACAAATATACAAATATATGCCAAAATAGCCTGCATATATGTGAATTTATAGCGACGAATGTCTTGATCGAGTTATCTTTGCTTCTCCTTCATCTAGATTATTTGTACACTACATTATGAGCTTCTGTTTTATTGAACCTTCATGTTATTACTCAATAAGTGCATTTTAAACTCTTCTATTCTATTTCCCCATAAGGATATAAGACAACTTCCTGTGGAAGGTCATTATTAGCAGATGTTTTAGATAACATATCTATTCCTACTGTGTAATAGACAACAAAGTCACATATTTCCTGAGCAAGACCCCTTCACTAATGGAAGTAACAAGAAGATATTATTTTCTTTCATTATGTTTTTTTTTTTTTAATAACATGAGAAATTTACAGTTTCTTTATTTTATTTTATTTTTGTGTTAATGTGCAGGAATACTCCAGACAGTCAAGGATATTGGTGTTCACATTATTTGTCCTTGGAAAAGTTACAAATTTCTTATTTCCAAACTCTACGTATCGTATTATAATATTCACTTGCATGTTATGATAAGTAGAGGCAAACAACCCAAAGAAATTAAATAGCGGGTAAATAAGTACAGTAAATACTGAAAGTGATGTTTAATGGTCTTAGGAGTTATTATCATTCAAGAAGCATAAATAATCTAGTAAGTTGCATTTACATGTAAGGAAATCAACAAACACTTTTTCATTTTAGAGAGAGCTAAATAAATCATGAATATATTCAACAAGTTTCTCATTATTGTTTGATTTATTTTCTAAGTACATTATAAATACATTCATGAAGCAAACACACAATTTTATTTCAGAAGTAGAATAACATATGATAGAAGGATAAGGTGTTCCTTTAGATATATATTTCCTTCATAGAGCAATAATAAAACCAAACTTCATAAAATCAATCCTTGGACTATACAATAGTCCTGCATAACAAAGTCTCTCACAAAATCTGCATCACTACATTTTTTTTTTCTTCAAGAAACAAGGTATCTTTGCAAAGTATTAGAATTTAAAACATTATTCAAAATACCCAATGAGATTGGCTTGAGAATGGCTTGAATTTCCACAACTTTACATAGGATAACAATGGTTGCTCTAGACTGCAAATTTACACAATCTCTTACGTCCTGCACAAGTATAAACAAACATTTTCTCCATAGCCAAGGTAGTGCTCACCTCCCAACCTTTGGTTGGAAAACCAACCACCCCCGAGCTAGGAGGCCACTGAGGGAACCGAGTACCAAAAAAACCAAGCAAAACAATATTTACACACACAAGATTATTTTCACACCCACCAAACAGATTTTCACATAACCTTAGGATTCCATCCAAAATCCAAAGAGGGGGATGGGGGGGTGGACTACGCACTCCATATGGGGACTTATAGTAATAGCAAAAAGAACTAGTCAATATCATACTCCCATCATTTCTCATGCAACCCTTCTTTAATAAATTCCCTTTCTCCAAAACCCATACTACTGAAACCAATTCTACCATTTCACAATTACATATGGGTACTCATACCCTTTTTGAGCCTCTCCTCTCAAGGAGGGATTAAACTTCCCCATGGAGGTTCCTACACCATACCATCCCCAACAAGGGATGCTCTTCCCAACTTGGGTGAGCCTATCCCTACACAACCCTTTTTCCCATAACACATAATACATCAAAAACACAAGAAGATATGCTCCAAGAGAAATTTGAAATAAACATACAAATCAACACAATACATAAAGTTTCAAGCACATATTTTCACCTACACATATAATCTTTCAAATACAAACATGAAGAAGTAGAAAAAAAAAGTGGTGA
This sequence comes from Sequoia sempervirens, assembly GCA_007258455.2. Taxonomy (NCBI): domain Eukaryota; kingdom Viridiplantae; phylum Streptophyta; class Pinopsida; order Cupressales; family Cupressaceae; genus Sequoia; species Sequoia sempervirens. The sequence continues at coordinate 783,897,612 of VDFB02281492.1, forward strand.
ATCTACCTTAAAACCAAGCTCAAGGAAAGATAGGTTGAGGATCCACACAACTCTTCTTCTTCCAAGATCTTTCTTCAAACTCCTCTCTCCCCCAAAATTCAACCAAAATCAAGAATGCAAAAGAATCCCCCAACCCTTGTTTTGATTTTGCTTTATAGAAATTCAAGTTTTAATTCCTTTGAATAGGGAGCTGACATTTTTCAACCTTCCATTTACCCTCCCAGACACACTCACCCATGTGTTCTCACACATGTGTGAGGACTTGGGAGACTATCAAGACAACATGGAGAAGTGGGATTGGAAAGGGACTAGTCCCGATCCCACTTCCCAACCTTATTTTCGTCAAACCTCTTTAAGGCCTCAAAAAGAGTGACCTATCTTGAGACTGACCCATGATTTTAAGCAAAAAAGGTACCTAACCCATAGGTACCTACCCTAGGGACCTTAAACCCATAAAAACACTTTAAAAATATCACTTTTCAATCCCCAAAAAGTGCCTAAAAGTTCAAATCCGAGTTTGTCCACTTGGATAAACAACTCACCTTCTGGATGGACTGACGTGGCAATAAAAACCAAATTAAAACCATTCACAAATAACATCAATAATTACATGATGGAACTATAGTCCTTTGATATGGACTTTAGTTCAGTTTCACTGGTTAAATTACATAGGGTTCCCAAGAGTTGCCTCCAATTTCCATTGGCCATGGAAAATGTACCTACACACTCAATACACACGTTAATCCATCCAAGTAAATCATATTCATATAATAATCAAATCATTTGAATCACAATTGCATTCACACAAGTTTCATAATTTTTATAGCATAAATATCCTTTAACATAATTGAAAAATCATTAGCCACCTATTTTATCTCATTTTCATTAACATTAATTTCCATACTCATCTAATTGCAACATGATTGGTTCACACCATTTGTTTCATTCCTTCATCATTAAGTTTTCATATTCAAATTAAACAAACTCAATAACCAACATAAAATTAGATCAATCATTATAATTAGCTAGCATGTCGCATAATCAAAATCAATTAATCATATTAAATTAAATGTTCAAATATCATGTCATCAATGATATCAATAAGGATAGACAATAACCAAACTCAAAATACTCCAAGTACTAGATGTAGCATAGTCATAATCAAACCATCACATGAACACAAATGTCTAAATCTCATATCATCAATGGTATCATCGGGCATAACAATAATTAAACTTAAAATAGTTCACTTACTGGATGTAGCATAGAGGTGGACCTCACATAAAGGTTTGTGTCTTATCAACAAGAGATAATGTAGGAGACCTATTAATTAGGTAATAGCTAGTGGCAACCACTTCAACCCAAAACCTTTTTTCTAGACCAACACCACTCAACATACTCCTACCTTCTCCATCAGTTTATTGTTCATTCTTTCTGCAACTCCATTCTATTGTGGAGAATATGGAGTTATCTTTTGTCTATGAATACCACAATCTTTACAAAATCTATCAAAATCATTAGAGAAAAATTATCTACCATTATCAATTCTAAAAAAAAATATTTTATTTCCAGTCTGCAACTTAACCATTGCTTTAAATTCTTTAAATTGACTAAAAAATGTAGATTTACTCTTTAGAAAGTATCTCATGTCCTTATACTATAATCACCAATAAATGAAACATATTATGTGCATTTTCCAATTGAAGGAACATCTACAAGACCAAATACATCAGAATTAACAAGATATAATACATGACAAGTTTTATGAGAACTCGAGTAAAATTTAACGAGGTTTTGTTTTCCATAAATTGAATTCTCACAAAAACCAAATTCAAGATTACAATCAGACAAACCTTCAACAAGGTTTTTTATTTTTCAAGGTCCTTAGACTCTTTTCTCCAATGTGGCCAAGCCTCTAGTGCCATAACATAGTTTTCTCTGTAGGTAACTTTGATTCAGAGGACAAAACACCCTTGAGTACCCAGAAGCCATGACCATCTGCAAAAGGTGAAACCCTCTCCTCTTCCAATGGAGTAGCCACAAAATTTATTTTCATAGAAGTAATATTGCACTCAACAATGTATGCATCAAGCTTATAAAATGTGTCATATTTGACACCTCTAGAAATCACCATAGCACCTCTAACCATCTTGCATCCTACATCAAAAAATACTACTTACACACCTGCATCTATTAGTTTTCTCACATAAAAAAAAATTGTGCTAATCCAAGGATATGCAAGACACCATTAATCCTTTTTATTCTACAATCAAGAAACCTAATTTTAACTTTACCACGAACAATAATATTTAAATAAGAATCATCACCTAAGTGCACCTTACTTCCATCAAATTCTTCATATTCAAAAAACCAATCTCTATTAAAGGTCATATAGAAAGATGCACATGAGTCAATTATCCATACATCATTACCTACATGAGTTTCCAAAGCCACAATGAATGCATCACCATCTTCCTTCTCAGACTTAGAATTAGAATCAAATCTCTTTTTTTTCTTCTTATTTTCTTCTTTGTAGTCATTATGAACATGTCTAGGCTTATCGTAGTTCAATTCCACCAAATAACTTTGGACTTTCTAGAAGATTTAGATCTCCCCTTAGACTTGGATTTGTCATGATTCTCATTCTTCTTTCCATTTCCTTAGGTATTATATGAACACTTAAGGTCTCCTTGGTGCTAATGGATACCTTCCTCCTCATCTCTTCAGAAAGCAAAGAACCCACCACATCTTCAGTCTTCAAAATAACATAAATACTCCCAATAGACATAACAAGAGAATCCCATGAATCAAGAAAAGAACAAAGCAAGATCCGACATTTCTCCTCCTCATCCATTTTGATGTCAACCGATGCCAATTGAGCCACCAACATATTGAATGCTTCTAGGTGGTCTATAATTCATCCACCCTCTTCCAATCTCAAGGAATATAATTTCTTCCTCAAGTAAATCTTGTTCACTAAAGATTTGGCTTGATACATCTCACCAAGCTTCTTCCATATTTTTTTTGTGTAGATGTCTCCTCATGGACATTGGTTAAAATATAATCTTCTAAGAACAATTTGATTAGACCCTTGGCTTTACATTCCATAACATCATATTGAGCATCCAAAGTAGGATCTACAAGTCTTGAAACTTTCTCATCAACAACATCCCACAAATATCAATCTATCAAAAAATCCTCCATCTCCAGCTTCCACATATCAAAATTATTTCCAAAAATTTATCCACCTCTATTCTCCCTGATGAACTTGCCATCTAAAAATTATTGTAACAAAATAAAAAAGTGTCTAATGCATAAGATCCCACTCAAATATGGATTAGTTCAAAAAATCTAACAAACCACAATTGAAACCAAAGGTGATCAGGCTCTGATACTACTTGTAAGGAAGCTAAGGTAGTAGAACAACTTCCTACACAAATCTTGAGAGGAGAATAATGCAAAATTTTTATAGGTCTTTTCAACAATTACAATAACTTAAACAAAAATAAACATAAATACCATGCATACCACAACACAGTGATTTATATGGGGAAAACCCTTTCAGGAGAAAAACCCCACACTCCAAAAGTCACCCAATATATTATTCAAAAATCACAAAGATTGCAATATACTTGTAAAGAAAGCTTCTCACAGGAGTATCACCACCGTAGATCCAGAGATAACACCAACAAAATATATACCATCAGATCTTAAACCTAATAATGAACGGTCCAAATTTACAATATATCATTAATTTAATGTATGTCAACCATTTAGGAGTTTTTGTTAACAAAAAAATGTTAACATTAACACACATCCCAATCCTCCCCTCCACCTTGTGCTCCCATTGTATATTACACCTATTGGTGTAACTAGGAAATATATATATATATCCCATCAACAATAAACCTTATATAATTGCAAGGTTGAGACACATTTTTCCAACAATTTTTTGTTTTTATTTTATTATTTGGGCATGTTTTTACATGGTATTAGAGCTATAAATTTTCTATCAGGGCTAAGATATTGTTATATTGATATTTGATTAGCAAGATAATCTTTTAAGTGGTTTAAGCTATTTGTTTGAGGGCTTATTTTTCTAACATGGGCTCTACAAAGGAAAGTTTTCCAATATTTGATGGAAGTGGTTTTGCAGATTGGGAGATTTTGATCAAGAATACTTTGAGAGAAAAGGCTCTATGGAGTATAGTGAATAAATATATTGGAGAACCTCAAAAAAAAAAAAAGGAGTTATGGAAATGGAAGTTGGAGCAAGTTAGAGGAATTATTGGTAAGACTTGGAGTCCTAATCTCAATAGAAGATTTATTGATGTTGATAATCAAATGGAACTATGAGAAAATTTTAAAAAATATTATAAAGATGCAGATATTTCTAGTATGCTTAGCATAGGAGAAAAATTGGTGTACATAGGTCCATTTGGTTTTGAAAAATGGTTGATTAGTTAAATGAGATTACATATTTAAATGCTTAGCTAAAGAAAATAATTGTTGAATATGCCAAAAAATATTTTTAGTTGATTGCAATGGTTGAAAGCAAGCTTCCCCAACCTTACAAGGTATTTAAATAATCAAGGAAAAGAGTTATTCAATTAAATCCTAATATCCCCCAACAAACATTTGATCAATTTTGTAAGTCAGTTTTAGATGAAGAGGTTCAACTCCTTAAAGAAGGTTATATTAAGAAGAATCATGCATATGCAACTAAGGGTAAATCATTTTCTAGATATGTTGATGGAAAAAGGAATTGGAAATGATATAATAAATTTTGAAATAATGATGGTTCTAACCACTTTTTTTATAATAATGGTGTAGAAAAGAAGTTGGAAAGAAAACCCATTATTTGCAAGTATTGTGTAGGTGAGAATCATATGGAAAAATTTGTTTAAAAAAGAGGAACAATGAAAGACAACAATGCAAGACTAAGAAAGAAAGTTTCAAGAAAGGAAAGACAAATAAACAAAGTTTTGTAACCATCTCCAAGCAAGTAAAATCAAGTATAGAGGTAACTTCTGAACCCAAATATAAATCTAGAGTAAAGGGAGGACACTTTGATTCAAATTGTAATACAAAATGGATTTTAGATTCAAGAGCATATTTTCACATGAGTGGGGTTAGATCTTTATTTTATTAATTTTTATGAAGGACTGAATTCAAATCATTGGCAATAAAATGAAACTACCAGTTTTAGGAACAAAGACTGTTAGTGTAACTGTTGTCACCTAGAAATGCACCCTGATGCAAAGTTGTAAAACTGAGCTTTCTAGTGAAACATTGGACCACTCCATGGCTGTGGGTCACCTAAGATTGGAGTGAACCTCTAGAGAAGGCCGGCTTCCTTTGGTGTCACCTAAACTACTGATTCTTTGAAGGGAAATGGATAAGGAGTACATAAATTGAAACTAAACTAAGGTGATGCACCGAAATGACAAGAACAATAAAATACTCAATTTACACTTGAATATTGACGGTGAACATAAGATTACACATCAAATTCTACAAGCCTTGCACTAACATTTCACAAACATGTTCAATTCACACATTTTTTTCGGAGAGGAAAGAAAGATTTTCACATATCAGAATCCATGTGTGACTAAGTGAACACAATTTGTAATTTGTATAATGA
>VDFB02281492.1:783903355-783947024 GCA_007258455.2 Sequoia sempervirens
CATTATGGGGGGTTTCTATTGTTGGTGCTAATGCTTCCTTGGTTTGTTTTTGGAGTGATCCATGTATCTAATTATTATTCCTATGTACTAGGTGGATGCAACAGTTGGTTACCCATGCATTTCGATTAGATGGAGCATTTACCATATGGACACTCTTGCATTCTTATGTCTAGAGGCGACATTCCATTTTCACTTGATCAGTGTTCTTTAGACTATTGGTACTTGTGCTATTTGTATCTTTGATTTCCAGATGTTTAACTTTGTTTTCCATTTGATTCAAGTAGTTTCATTGGGGGCACTCATGTAGATTCCTATCTTCTTGATCCTGATCAACATTTTTTTTATAAGAGGTTCTTCATTTTAGCACTATATCAATCATCATTCGACAATTGTATACAACTTTTTTGTGTTTTAGTGATGTTCTTCATATTCCTATTTTTTTGGGGACACTGTTTTGAAATCTTCTTGGTCCTTCATTTGCCTCTCTCTTTTGGAGAGGAGTTTTCCCCATGAGGTTTTCTCCCTTTCTCCAATTATGAGAGATTAGATTGTTTGTACATGGGTACATTGTTAAGCCTTGTTTATTGAAGCCCATCATTCATTCTTTGTTTTTTATGCATTGGTTTTTCAAGGTTTTCAGCTACTCCCTAAGTTCATCTTAAGGGGGGGAGGGTGGTAGAGTAATCATGCATTAGCTAATAATTAATTAATCTTTAATTGATTGTTAATCTAATTCATTTCATGTACTTAAGCTAAACTTAGGAGTTATTTTTTCTATTAACTAAAGTGAGCTATTTTGGAAGATTTTCATTGATGTTGTAGAAGATGCTTTAAAATTGGACATGCTGCTGCTCAATGTGGATTTGAGAAAAAAATACATAAGGCAACTTGGTGGAATGGCGCTTCTCATCGTCATTATACGGTTGAGAAGAAATCTGATAAAAAAATGAGCTTCTCAGAGGTGGTTGCCTCTGAGTCACAGACTTGTGGAGCTTCCCCTATGGATACTCCTTCGGGGGGGGCTATTACTTCCATTCGTATTGAGCTATGGTTTAGGTCTCTGAATGTTGGAGATGCTTCTTCTCCTACTCTAGGCAGCTTGTCAGAAAAATCTGCACAAACGATCAATGAAGATACCCCCACGACTGCAAAGGAACAAACCCAGGATAGTAGCGTGCTGGCTTGGCAGGCTAAGGCAGCACAAGTGGAAGAAGGCTGGATTACAGTAACAGGGAAAAAATCAAAACCCTCCGGGCCTTCCTTCGATATGATGCTTCGTTCCCACAAGAGCAATTCGAAGTCTAAATCTTGATGCTCTTGGTTTTGGAGCTGGGTTTTTGGGTGTTGCAGGTTGTCCTTTCGGCAGCCTAGCTTTTTTCTGTATTGTAAAAGGGTTACAGATCCCTTCAAAATCTGTTTATCCCTAATATCAAAAACATTATCATTAGCATACCTTACTCACATTACTTGCATAGATCAATAGTTGCTTCGGTAATAATAGTTCAAGCTATACTTATCCGGTACTAAAAGTTTGTTGATCCGATATTTTGGTCTAGATTATCTTATTTTGTAAGATTCCTTCATTGATAATATGTTATATCTTGAAATCATGCGCATCTACTAACAAGATTTCGGTTGGCTTGGTTATACAATTAGAAAGATACAATTACCAGTAGTTTGGTAAACAGTGTTTTGTTTATATACTAGTTCAATGCATCGATTTTTTGGTCCGGATTCTACCACAAAGAAAGATATCACTACAAGATTTTGTACATAGATTAGTGATTGTGAGATTCATCTTACCTCAAAGTTTTATGATGATATGTGAATGCATATGGAAGATATGAATAATAGTATTCTATTATGAGGATTACAGTAAGTTTTTGTATAGCACATTGATGTGGGAGATTTCGAGTTTTCTCATGACTTTGTTTTGTCTTGTGGATTTGAAGATAAGTTATTTGATATTATCTAAAGGAGAATTTGATGTGTTAACAAGTTTTGGTGTTACACGTTTGGTGAATTGCATATACGTTTGAAGTTTTTGATATTTTAGGTCTAACTCTTGCCGACCTAATTATGAATTTGTATTAAGAAGATTAAGCATGTGTTGTGAATGCTAAAGGAATCTATCTTAGGTATGTGCCAACCGATCTCATATATCACATGCTTGTGTTGGGTGCGAAGATGAATATGTTTTGAGGATAAAGTCGATAGAGTTAATTTTGATTTGAAATAGGGCTACTCTAATTAGGCCAACCTAATTAGTGTTATATGAATGTATATATATATATATATGAAAGACATTTTTGAGAAGCGACATAATATATGATGAACGAAGGAGATGTGAGATAGAACAAAAAATAAGGAAGTTGTGAAAAGTTAGAGAGGTCATGCTTGGATTGTTGTATGGTGTGAATGTGCAAGATTATATGAATGAGAAGACAGAATTGTCGAGTACACCTTACAGAGAACTATTTTTGTATTATGTGCTTCATTAGAACTGAACTCCAGCACAAGGAAGGTGCATTTTATCTTAGTTCTCCTCCTGGTAGTGAGTCATACTATATTTTGTAAATTACTTCAAGCTATGATCCTTCAAGGACAGTGAGTCCTAGCACTGAGCCTTTGTAATATTCTATATTCGGATATATTATATTGTGAGTTAACCCTCATCGTGGTTTTTCCCATTTTGGGTTTTCCACATAAAAATCCTAGTGTTCATGTGCGTTGTGATCTTGTGTTGATTTAGTGCTTTCACTTGTTATTACAGTTAGAGTTGTGTTATTGCTTGGATGGATATTATGTAAATGGTTTAATGGAATACCGATTCACTTCCCCCTCTCAGTATTTCAGGTGTTCAACATTATTGAATCATTATGTCTCATCACATAGAATGTTCACACTTGTCATGATCTAATCCCTTTTATCATTTAGGGTTGCTCCTATAAAAACACCCACCCTTATTGTATTATTACTTGATCTTCATGAAGATTCGTGAGGTTCATTTTGTAAGTTTTTCTTGTTAAGGATATTAACAAATCATTGTTTGCAACTCTCTTGTGTGGAAGGTGTTTTTGTTCATTGTTTGATCTTGTGTCTCATGTTTATTCACAATTCTAACAATTAAAACATGAATATGCAACCAACATCGCTGCAAATACTGGTTATAATCAACATTTGAATAGTATATGTCTTGAATATTCTTGAAAATGTGTGTGAACAATATTTTTATATGATTGCTAATTCACTACACAATGTATTTATTATTGTTACATAAATATCATTGGATACCATAATTTTTACAAGCATATATTTGATTGTTCCTATATAAGGTGAGTAGAAACCTCAAGGCAACTCAATACATGAATGCTCAATTAAATTATATGAACAATTATATAAATTTGCATGCATGTAATAGCAAAGAGGCCCTTTTTTGGGAACACTATTGGAACGGTCATCCCCCATTGAAATCACTACCAGAATTGCAAATAGTGCAGCAAGTCACAACAGTTAGCTGGGCAGGAAAGTTAAAGATTATTTTGGTAAAATTGATGAATTGACAACGAAGATTGCATGGAAGGACCCCTCAAGCCTACCGATATTGAAAGAGCAGAAGGCAGATTTTGAAAAGGTTTTAATGGAAAGGCTTGCGATAAAATCAGATACTCCAGATAAAATAGTTTGGGCCCCATCAAAGACAAGCCAATACTCAGTAAGACAAGATTATAAAGCAGCAATTAGTCTCAAGGAAAATGTCCAACCTAAAAGAGCTTACTCATTATGTTGGAATGACTCAACACTCCCAAAAGTTGGATGCTTTGCATGGCTTGCACTCAACAACAAAATACCCACCAGTGACAGACTCTCAAAGCTTGGGTTATCTACTCCTTTCTCTTGTGTGTTATGTGAAATCATCTATTTGTGCAGTGTTTATTTTCCCAAAAATGTTGGTCACACATGCAATCCAAGTTGTCTTGGAATGCTCCCTTACAAAAAGACCCTATGGGATGTATTCACTAGTTGGCCAGTACAATACAAATCCTCACTGTTTGCTTGCATATGGAGAGTGGTACCATCTGTGGTGATTTGGAGCCTCTGGTGGGAGAGGAAAAAACACATCTTCAAAAAGTAAACTACAGGAATAGATAAGATCTTGGTCTTGCTAGAAAAAACAATCTTAGAGGTCACTAATGCTCATGTCCAAAGAACTAAAACTATAAACTCAATATTCACAAATTGGGATGCATCACTACTTGGAGAATGGAAAATTTTGTCTATACCATTTAAGGGGAGCCTTCATCAACCAACAAATAAGAAGATAGACAAGAATGTCATCAAATGGAAATCACCACCAAAAGAATTTGGGAAACTAAACTTTGATGGGGCCTCGAAGGAGAATCCGGGAATTTCAGGAGCAGGAATAGTAATCAAGGATTGGACAAGCAGGTTGATAGAAGCTAAAGCAATTAAGCTTCCAAAAGCCACAAATAACGTAGCAGAAGCACAAAGTTTATTACATGGGTTAAAGTTAGCAGTTGAAAAGAAAAACACCAAACTCTAGATAGAGGGAGATTCATTGATAATCATAAACTCATGTAAGGAGAGGAAGTCCCAAAATTGGAAACTAAACTACATCTTGCAGTGATCTTGGGATTTGTTGTTTGGTTTTGAATCCACACATTTCATGCATACCTATAGAGAAGGTAACAAATTGGCAAACTATTTAGTGAACATGGTGTATGATCAAAAGGAACCAGAAACAACACGGCACAAAGACTCAACAAACACCTATGTAAAGTTGAGAGAAATATTAGAAGCTGATTCAAGTAGCCCCTAGAAAAAAACAGGAAAGTTAAGATAAACATTAACTGGGGTATATGGAGATCAAATTAAAATTGCAAATAATCCATGGGAGTTTCTGTTATTGCTTTACAGCATTAGCTTTCCACACAAGGTTGACAATTGTAAATAGGATGCCTCATCTTCTACTTTATGGTCCTCCTAGAACTGGGCATATGTCTACTGTGTTGGCCATGGTTGGGAGTCAGTACCAAAATATGTTACTTGAATGCTTCTGATGACAGAGAGATTGATGTTGTTTCATATACAAATTCAAGATCTTGCAAGCACTAAGAGTTTCAGTTTTAGTGGAAAGTCAAATGTGAAGCTAGTCTTATTGGATGAGGCAGATGCCATGACAAAAGATGCTTAGTTTTCCTTGCATAGGATTATAGAGAAATACACCAAGAGCACAAGGTTTTCTCTCATATGTAATTATGTGCATAAGATCATTCCAGCATAACAATCGAGGTGTACAAGTGTTGTTTTCCCTTCATTTTATAATTAATGTGTCATTGTACCAGATGATAAATATGGAGGAAAGAATAGTGACAAGTCTCATGTCAAGGTATCCGAGAAGAGTGGCAATCATCCAAAAGGCCTGCGATTTTGAACAATCCATATGATTATGCAATCAAGAGTGTGCAAGGAAGAGATGTACAGGTTAGACAGTCTATGGAAATGTACAACTGGTCCTAGAACCATCCAAATATATGCACAAGATAGTATAGTCAAAGGGCAGTAATAATCATAAAGGACAGTTAAAGAAACATTAGTTAGAAGTCTTACAAGAGACCAGGCACAAGCAGGGGCAGTAAGTCTTAACTTTGGTTGCAGCCTGAGGTTAAAGACATGACTGCCATAGCAAATGAAGGTGGCTTCATGTCATGACAACCCTCAATATTGGACAGTGAGCTTTCATGTTGGAGGATAGTCTTCACAGGGTGGTTTATACCAAGATCAACTTATAGAGATGAGGATGGAAGGACGGTAGTCTTGTTTTTAAAAGAAGGGTTATAACTATGCAACATAAGAACAAAGGCTAGTTTCACTACTCCAAGGACAGTGCATAATAAGAGAATCATTTAAGGGCAGTTAAGATGACCATGATCAAGGAATGACTTGACAGTGAAGAATAAGGTGGAAATGACAGTCTTATCAATAAAGTGATGAAAGAAGATAAAAATAATGACAAAGCAAGAATGTAGCATGGAAGGAGTAAAAGCTCCGAGAAGAATGATAGAGGATCTGAAGGTTAAATAATGCCCAATGACAGTAATATGAATTAGTCATAGACAGTGATAGTTTCATGATAAAAGGTGACAATAATGCAGAAAAGGCAGTCACTTTAGAGTGTCCAAATGCAGTCACTTTAGGCGCCACTTTAAAGTGTCCAAATGCAGTCACCTTAGACGTCATTCTGCTCACAAGCATGTTTTTGGGATATCAATGAGCATATAATATCATATGTGATACAAGTAAACTTTGTTGTTGTTTAGATGCCTCCTCAGTTCACCCCTACTAATAACTTTGTTGTTGATTGAATGCCTCCTCAATAAACTTTAGAGTCTTGTGTCACAAAGTTATCTCCCTTTGTTGCTGATTAGATGCCTTCTTGGTTGCTTAATGTGATACAAGTAAACTTTGTTGATTTCTATCTCCCTTTGTGAGGAGCTCATATGATCATTAACAGGCAGAAACTTTTTTGTATGTTTTTGGGATAAAGCTATAGCGATAAAAGGTTGGGATAATAGATACAACGATGGTGGGAATAATTTATACATTCCCCTTTGTTAAGGCTCCATTCATAAAGGCAGCGAGAAAAGGTTGGGTAAATTGCACATTATGTAGTCCTTTGTATACAATGCCATCAAAACTACTTTGGAGTAGCAAAATTCAAGGTATTTGTAGTAGATACTGAACAAATATGCAATTTTGTAATCTTTATTTTATGATAGTTTCAATTGGGATAACAACTACAGCACTTATTTTTGGGATGAAATTTGATGGATCCATATTTGGATATACATGGATTCTTTGTAATGGTATATGGGATTTAGGCGAGCTAGTTTTCTTTGTCATTCAATTTTGGTTTAAGCATCCAAAAATGCGAATTCAGGTTGAAAAGAGCCATTGTTCGGACTATATATACATGTATAAATTTATATTTTTTTGATGAATAGGCAGCTATCTATATTATAAAATAAAGATAAAGTTACATATTCACAAAAAAAAAAGATGGGTGGTAAAATGGCACACCACGAGAGTCACATGGGCAGAGCCCAAAAAACCAAAAACCAGAGTCACTTGGGCCTAGCCCAGAAGTTCATAAACATTACAAATATAAAGAAAAATGGCCATCAAGCAGCCAGAGTAGTGCCAACAGAGTCAGGAGGGTCTTTGTCATCCATGTGTTTCCCCCATACATCAGCAGGGTCTGGAGTGACGTCAGGAGGAGAACCCCATCCATCATCAACATCTTTCTCTTTGTCCTCACATCGGGGCAAGATTGCAAGCGCCACACGCGAAAAGCATTTGCCAGAATCTGGCCAACCAAAGCCAGTAGCGGGAGTGTCATCAAAGGGCCACCCAGAACTGCCACCGCTGCTCCTTGTAGCTCCTCTAGAGGGCTAGCCCACGGAGGAGGAGAACGAGTCCACCGAGGAGGGTCGGAACCATGTTGAAGAGGAGGCTAAGAACGGGGGCGAACAAAGCCACTTTGTTGTCGGCCCCAAGAGGGAAACCAGCCACAAGAGGAAGTGGGCGAAGCGAGCACTCGAGTAACAGTACACAGGGCATTGCCCTAATGATCCAAAAGCACTTAGGTGAGCCACCTCAAGTGCAACCTTGTTGGCCTGAACTTGAATCTGCAAGAGCACATTAGAGCAAATAATAGATTTAGAATACAAAGAAACATTTTTATCCATTTGTGTGTTAGCAAATATGCAGGCATTTCTGTCTTTCCAGATATTGAAGAGGATTTCCACCCTGAAAGTGTGCCAAAGCTAGTTATATTTAGCAGGAAGTCTGGGCGAGTCTCCCAACAAAATTATATGCCAAGAGAATGACTCAGGTCTGAAAGGTCGAAAGAAGTCATGAATCCAATTCCAAAATTGTTGAGCTTTGGTGCAAAACTAGAAGAAATGCTTAAAAGACTCAGCTTGCCCACAAAAAGGGCAACAAGGGTCCTGGACCTCCAAGTGAACAAGCCGAGAACTCACAGGCAAGCCTTGGAAAAGAATACACCAAGCAAAGTGGGCAAGTTTCAGCTCAACACTTGCAAACCAAGTGGCAAAGAATCTTTTTCGCCAGACATGAGCGGGAGATTGAAGAAGCCACCTTTAGTTCAAACTTTCAATCATAGGAAAGTGTGGTGAAAGCCATCTATAACCAAGCCTAAGCTTGTAGTTCTTGAAAAGGGTGTGTGGGTACCACTTCCAGTCCTTCCACCAAGGCTTGGACCCACGAATTCCCACCTTATGAAGCATTTCTGCAAGAATAGCATTCACCAAACCATTATAAGTAACACGGTCTTGGTTTTGAAGTCTGTAAAGGGCACAAAAATCTTCCCATGGTATGATGCGCATTGTGGGTTTGTGGAACACCTGCTACAAAGTTTGAATACCTTTCTTGTGGAATCTTAGTGCCTTAAGCCAAGGCGACTTAACCGGCCGCTGACCATTGCTAGCAAAAAAAGGTGACCACCAAACGTTCTGTTGATTGAGCAAAAGCCTATCACGAAAACTAGAGCCGGCCTAGTAGAGCCAGGGCTTAACCGCCTCCCAAGCCCTCCAAATGCTCTTGGCCATGAAAGTTCCCACAATTTGAACTGGTTCCTTCATGACTAGAAGGGTTTGAAAGTCAATCCCCTTCCAGGCGGGTCTATGGACAAGAAAACTAGATTGAATGCAATGCCTGAGGAGAATCTTCCAGGCTTCACCTCCAGTAAGAGCACGAATCATCCATTTCAAACACAAGGAAGTTCCTTGTCGTTGAGTGGAGAGCAACCCAAGTCTTCCAAAGTCTCTAAGAAGGCAACAAAACTCCCAGGCAATGCGGTGAAACCCTTTGTGGGTCTCTACAGAGGCCCAAAGGAAGTCTCGAAGCAACTTTTCAAGGTTGCCATAAGCAGCTTTCGAAGGGGCCCAACAAGAGGAGTAGTAGACATGTGTGGCCGCTAAAATCTTGGAACACACCTAGAATTTCCCTACCAAAGAAAGAGGTGTAGTAATCCAATAGGCTAGCTTCTGCTCAATTCTGGAGAGGATAGCTTGCCACAGCTCAGTCGGAGAGGCCTGGAAGGCAAAGGGAATGCCCAAGAACTGGTTCTTTCCCCTAGCCCAATCCATTTCCAACCGTACTATTGCAGCCAATGAGGAGAGGACAATATGCATTGTCTATAACACAAAGTTTTGTGCCATTGAATGGTGGAACCAGATGCCAGGCGAAAAATTTTAAGACATTCAAGAGCCACTTTGATATTATTCTCTTCCTCCAGAAGAGTGAGAAAAGAGTCATCAGCAAAATGGTCGTTAACTAGCTGAGCTTGGGAGTTAGGTAGAGAAATGTCTTTGACATGCTGTTGAGAAACCATGTTGGCCAAGAGATAGCCAAATCCTTTGGCAACAAGCACATAAAGAGAAGGAGCAAGCGGACATCCTTATCGAATGGAGCAGAAGAGCCCAAAGGCAAGAGATTGGTGGTCATTAATGGTGATACAAGCAAAGGCGTTTGCGAAGAGCATTTGGACAGCCTGAATGAAATTAGGCTCAAACCCCACAGCTTGCAACATGGCCAAAATAAAAGGCCATTCAATGCAATCATAAGCTTTAGCAAAGTCTATTTTGAGAAAAATAGCTTTCTGATCTGAACGCTTGGCCCACTCCATGCCTTTCCACACAACAATAATGTTGTCCAGGATAAATCTGGACTTGATAAACCCAATATGCTCTGGGCGCACAATCTAAGGCAAAAGATGGAGGATCTTCAGAGCTAGAGCTTTGGCGATAATTTTGTAAGAAACATTGAGGAGTGTGATAGGCCACCAGTTGCAAATATCCTCGGGATTTCCAATCTTTGGTATGAATTTAATATTTCCTTTGTTTATTAAATTATCCAAGGATTTGGAATAAAAAACCTCAAGATAGACTTTATGCAAGTCATGCCCAACACAATCCCAAAGGGCCTTGTAAAATTCACAAGGGAAACCATCAATCTCCGGGGCCTTGTCATTAACCATGGAATGAACAGCTTCCTTTAAGTCTTCAACTATGAGTAATTGGTCACAAATCTCTTTGGGCTTAAGATAGCCTATTTGGCACAACAAGACAATCCTGAAGGGCTTCTTGTCGTCGGGTGTAAACTCCTAAGCAATGAAAACTTGCTCATAGTGACGAACAAAGGCCTGGAGAATGCCAGGTAGCTCAGAGAGCACCTGAATTCCATCTTCAATTTTTTTAATGCCTGGAGATGAGTGCCTGGCATGTAGAGCCAAAAAAAACTCCTTGGAGGCATGGTCCCCAATTTTTAACTAGTGCAATCTGGCTTTGATTTGAGTACCTCTAGCAGCATAATTGTCTGCAACTTGTTTTTTGTGTCTTAATTCTGCCACCTTGACTTGTAATGATGGGGAAAGGGTTGGCCGCCAAAGCCTCGGTAGCTAAACGTAGGTCATTTGTGGTAGCCTCATAAGACCACCGACGAAAAATGGCTAGCTAGCAGCCATAAATGCACAAAAATCTTGTCATACGAATGATAGCATCATTCTACCAATTAATCCAGCCTATATTATAAGTTGGCATGTACTCCAAATTCCAAACTCGACGAATGTGGCCAATGTGGGTTGATGACAAAGCAAAGACGTGTTCAAAAAGAACAGCGTTTTGCAAGCCCGAGGTTGTCTTGTCTCCCATTCAATGCGAAAAGAAATGGGGAAATGATCTGACAAAGTCACATCCACTGACAGCTTAACCAGGAGTAAAGGGTTTCAAAAGAGAAAAAAGATTGTGCCGAGATCATAGCACGATCAAGGCATTTAAATATCCTATCAGAGTCAGCCCTATAATTACACTAAGTGTGTTAGAGGGAATGAGAATGGCAGCAGCCAATATTGGGATCAAAGAGCCCCAATTTATTACGCATGTAAAACCACGCCTCCCTTTTGCCAACTGCCCATCTAAATGGCAAGGTGCCATCTTTATCATAGGCCATCTCAACCATATTGAAATCCCCACACAATAACCAAGTAGCAACTGAAAATAAATCAACAATCTAACGCCAAAGCACAAAACATTCCACCGCATCATTAGAAGCATAAACATTAATAATCCCAAAGGAATGATTATCAATGTTGAGAAGCATCCAGATGAGCCGATGTGTGGGGTCATTCCCATGGTCAACCACACAAACATGCCACCGTGGGGACAAAAGGGTGACAACTCTGCCACACCCAGCTTGATGATCAGTACAAAACATTTGACTGGCTAGCCAAATAGAACGACAAGCCGACGCGAGCAAAAAACCAAAAATTTTAACTTCTTGGAGACAAAGCACTTCAATACCAAAATATTTCTTCAAAGTATCCCTAACAGAATACTTTCTCGAGAGGTCTGTCAAACCTCGAACATTCCAAGAGAGGAAATTCATGAGCGAAACTCCTCCATATTGTTGGAGTCTGACTCCTCTTCATCCAAAGAAGAGAAGCGATTTTGCAAAAACTCTAGCAGAATTGACCCAATTTGAATAGTCAGAGAAGAAAATCTTTGTTTCTCTTGCACATATTCACCTTCTTCCAATGGCAAGGAGGGACTGCGAGACCGCCTTTAAGCTCCTGACATGGGAGGAGAAGCGTTCGACTGCGCTATCATAACGGTAGTAGGCTGAGGCATAGCCTTCGGCCTAGGCTATGCTAGAACATTATTAGCCTCGACTGGAGCCTCTTTCCCCTTCCCCAAAGGGTTTGAAACATTTTTTGTTGGCTCAGGGGCTTTGGAAGCCGACTCAGAGGCACTAGACTTATTTTTACGGTTTGTAACCGTGGTCCATTTTTCATCAAGTTTGGCAACAAAATTATCCGTCTGACGAGGCTTTTCAAATTCTCATTGTGAAGGAGTACAAGGCACTGCCAAAGGGCAGTCCTTGATCTTGTGGTCTGCAAACTAACACTTATAACACATGTTAGGCAAATTAAAATAAGTGACCTTTTGGGTATGTTGAAGAGCTCCAATTTGAATGTCAATGGAGTCCTTCAAATCTTATGAAAGGTCCACTTCAACACAGACCCATTTCTGGGGTCGAGCCTGAAAAAACCTATCCGGCTCAATACAAATGACCCTCCCCAGAGAGGACGCAATATGATTCCGGAAAGGCACACAAGACAAAGGTAAACTTGGAAATTCAATCCATACCGGGACCCGCAACTTGGTGTCATCTGAATCAACGAAGTCTCAGGTCCATGCTTGGAAGACCAACAAAAAAGCCCTGACATACCAAGGACCATGTGTCAGGATTGTCTGAATATGATTGACCTCCGCAAAATGGAACAAGTAAAAACCCTTGGTTAAATTTTGGACCATATCAAGGCGGACCCCATGAGGGACCCAAGCCTTGTTGACCCATTCTTTAAGCACACTTTCAGGGGGAGTCATCCCAACAAAATATCCAACAAGTTTATGTTGCTCAAGCCATTGACAAGCAGAATCAAAATCAAGCAAAGGTAAAACCGCATCAGTTGGGGAGTCAAAAGACTTACCTCGTGAAAGACTTTCAGAACAAATTTTTGGGGTTGTTTGTTCGAAGGAGCCATTGAGCAGAGCTATTGAATTGCCAACACCAGCATGAACTATTAGGTTAGAGCCGGTTGAAGGCATATTAAAATAAAAAAAATCACAGTAAATGCAGTCGTACACACAAGAAACAAGAAAATTTCTGCACAAAGAGCGCAGTATGACATAAGAGGGGTCAAGAATGACCGCAGACACAAGAAAACCCTAGCAAAGCTCATACACCTTCACCGGAGCACATCATAAACTTATATTTAAAATAATATATACAAGCATATTGCCTTTTGTAAAAAAAAAAAAAATAATAATAATATACTAATGAGATTTCACTTAAAGGTGAGGTATGCTAGGAGTATGAGATTTGTCATGGTATTTTAAAAATATATATTCTGAATTATACTTTGTACTTTTAAAATTAATATAGGATCTTATAATAAGTCAAACAAGAGATAGTAGTGTGTGAATAAATGATCACATATTTGGGAATCGAAATGTGATCGAATAAGCACTTTGACCAAAGTGATGCTTGTTGCAAGTATTGTTAATTCATAATACTTACATGATTGCATAGTAGTTGAATGCTATGTAAAGCTAAAGGGCACCTAAGGTTTGTATGACTCATTGCATGTGTTAGTACTCTTTCACTTAGCTCTCAAATTTAGACACAATACTTTTATAGATACCATTACCTACCACCCTCAATGAAGGGTTAAGTCACTTCCAATGGAAAAGTGTGTAGGGAATTATTGATCTATGGTTGAAGCTAAAACGTTTGAATGATGCTCTCCCTCAATGTAGCTTGACAAAAACTATATTGTTTGTACTAAAAAATATAAAAATTGATTATATTATTGTATCTATCAGAGATTGAATATTATCCAAGTATGAAAACTTTTATATATATTTTATAGGACAATAATTCTACAATGAATTTGTATTATAAATATTTATTATAGATATTTGGGATTAATACTTCATTGATTGCTAACCTCTATTAAATTATGAGATATCATAATATTAATTTTATTTAAATTATAAATTCTCATAGAATTATTTTATTTTTAAAATTTCGTTCTTCGACTACATTCAAATATACAAATTATTTTAGAATTAATCTAGGATTTAGGCAAATAGTTGGAATGTTTGGGATGTATAATTTGTGGAAGAGGTTTTGCAAGCTCCTACGAGCATTTGTATGCAATTTCGATCAAATGTTGTTGTCAACCCAACTCGTGGGCAAGAAAATGTAGAAATTGATTACATGGCCATGTTGAATGTTTATGGATGAACTTGGGATTTATTGGTGTTGAATAATTTTCATTATATTGTGTGATATTATATAAATTTTGGTGTTCTAACCTTTGATTATACTATTCGATGCATATTACATGTCCTTGTTTATATCTAAGAAGAACCTAGAGGAAACTAATTTGTGTATATCATATGTCAAAGTTTATATTGAAAAAGCCCAGAGGAAATTGATATCGGTGTGGAGAGGATGTTGTTGTGGTTGTGTTTTTTTAGGGTTTTGGCTTCCATTTGACATGGTGGAGTTTACATACATAAATTATTGGATGTGATATGATTTATTCTTGTGTGCCATTTAGAGCTTCAGCAATTGTTTCACACAAAACTTATTCCATTGTCTAGTCATAAGATATTCCTATGGTCATATCAATCTTAAATTATTTTGTCTTGCTTCCTTGCAAGTTGCTTAATCAGGGGTACCATCTAGCAACTTGCAACAACATATGTGAGACTCCACAAATCTATTAAGGCATTAGACTACCCAAACAAAGTTCTTAGTCATTTGTGGGTATGTTTGAAGTTGTACTAGGTTTGCATATTTTTCTAAAAACAAGTCCCTTTGTTCTAAGTATAAAATATTTGCATTCTTTATTCTAGGGACAATTCCATGGGTTCTGATTGTTTCTATGATCTATTACCTAAATATGGATATAGGGAAAAGTTGTGATTGTAAAAGTGTGATTGTCCAAACATATTTAGAGAGATTTATCAATTAAGTTGTTTAATGGTTTGTCTTTTGCAACTTGAATGTTTTCAAAACTATAGGCTAGAAAATGATAGGTAGTGTTACATGTCAACAGGGTAGCATGGGCAATGCATTTGGAGGTAGAGATTATTCATTTGCCTCTCTTGGAGCTTTGGATGGTTTGGTGATTTTGCAAGTATTTGCTCAAAATGGTCAATTGCTTGCTCATGCACTTGCATCAATGAACGTTGGGGTTTTGGAAAGACTGAGTAGTTCAGTACTAGGGATTCTAAGTCTGAATTCCTCAGGAATGTTTTCGTTTGCTTCTCTTTAAGGCCACAATACTAATAACAACATTGAAAGAGCACAAAGAATTTCACCCTCTCAACAATTCTAGCTACTTGCTTTCTTTCTTGTCAACTGGACTTTTTTTTTACAAAAGAGGGGTAAAAAATTATTCAAACCAAAATAAAGTAGTACAAAGCATGGGCATTACACACCTTTGTCAATCTCCACTAAGTGGTCCAACTTTTGAGACAAATCCGGGGGTAATTGACCCCTATCCACAATGTTCCAATAGATTTCACTTGGAGATATAGCTGCAGTTATGGATGATTATACAAGATGTGTCCTGATGCAACAACTAACGATTATAAAATCTTCCTCTTGCCTTTGAAGGCAGTGGTAGTGCAGAGGTCACTATGAATCCAACAAATAGTCATGCAATGATGTTGCAAGTAATGCAACATCATTAACAAAAGCATAGCAAAGGGTTGTCCACCATACCCAGTGGTCCCAGTGGTCAGATCCAAACTGTTATAAACACCAACATACACATATTTTTCATTTGAAGATCTTATGCACATTATGTTGATATGAAGATCGTAGTTATGACTTGAAGATTGTAATAAATACCTTATATTATAAATGTATTCGATATGTATTCTGTTGAATCACTATGCACCACATTTATTAATGTAAAATATATATTTTTAAATAGATGATAAAAGTGGCTTTTAAGGCTCAAATCCTTGTACAAAGATAAATACAGATTCAGCAATGAAGCCCAACAAATAACAACGAACTTCAAATGGGGACTAACAAAAGAGTCTGACAGCTCTAAGGCCAAAAACCAATAGCAGAGACACTAAATTAACAACAAAAAGACAGTATGTAGATAACTATAAAGCACAACGCTGTGATTAAATGCAAAATATTAGGTTGTAACAGATTCAGTAATTAACGAGATGAAAATATATTGTTGTAAGAACATATGGACCAAGGAGAGACCAGATAAAACTAAGGAATGTGTAGAGCAGAAATTTTTTGTTTGTGGCAATATTAATGTGAAAGGTGGCACTAGAAAAAAAAATCATGTGCGTTTCCTTTCAATTATGAAAATTCTCTATAGGATATGAAAGAAAATAAAGAAAATTGCACATTTGATTCCTTTTTGCTAATCTCAAGATTACTTCTTTGGCTATTGATGGCCCAATGGGCCTCTGTTTCATATTCTGCTTCGAAAAGTTGGTGGCATTGGTGCATTTGACAAGATCTTTAAAAAATTATAGATCTTTTGGCAAATTGACTACATAACCCAAGTGATTTTTGGTTATCAGTCACTTGAACAATTTAGTAATGCTGTACAAGAATCAGCGCAATATTTTGTGACCTCTAGCCAAACATTGCATGGTTATCATATCAAACTTCTTAGCAACCTTGACCATCTTCAAAATTGTACAGATTGTAGATCTGAAACCTCGTGACACCCTTATGGAAGTTAAAACTTAAAACTTTTTTCCATGATAGATACTCCTCGTGACTATTTATTGGTTTGCCCAATTATAAATTCATCAAAGCAAGTATGCATTGTGACAGTGATATGATTCATAGGTTGATAAGCTTTAGAATTAAATGACTTGTGATTATCAGAGTTGGATGTTTGCCATAGAAACTCTTGACTAGTTTTGTGCATGAGTTAGCTCTACCAAGAACATTAAAACTAGTAAGTTCAAAATACACACTAGTCAGCAAGAGATTATAACTGAAACAATCAAGGTTGAAGCCTGAGTTATCCAGTTCATATTAAGGATTGAAAATTTTCCGTTAAATTTTCTGAGAGCACCCAATCATGTTTTGGAGTGAGAGACCTATCAGATTGAAACAAGATATTACAACTTTGGGTTGCCTTCGACCTCTTCTAATTTCAGTGGCTGACTCAGTTTCTTAGCAAAAGGGTTTCCAACCTATATGACTGGGCCGAAGAACTACCTCAGAATTTTGGGGTTATTGATGGTGCCACCTTCTTGCAGTGCCCAAATTCGATCAATTACATGCACTAACAATTAAGGGGAAGGCTGTGTTGCTATAAGCAACTCATGCATCCTTCAGGGGCAGCAATAGACTAGTTGCTGCAGGTTGTCTCACAACCGCTGAGTCCAATCAGTAAGGACTCACACTCAGCTTACCTGTTCTTGCTGGTCAACGGCAACACACACACACACAGTTACAAATAATAAACCACAGATGCAACAGCAATTATACCGGACAGCTAATATGCAGGCAAGCACAAACTACAAATTAAAACCCAGAAATCACACATATACAAGCACATCATAAAGAGCAAGGCCAAAATAATTTGTTCTTTTTTCATTAACTGAAACAATCATCATGTACATACATAAAATTGAGATTACAAAAACATGAGCAGAAATTAACTTCCTCTGTTCTGTCTTCAGTTTGCAGTCCTGCTCTAAATAGAAGAGCTCCTCCTTTTGGCATGATGGCCCACCCTTCATTTCCTCTTTCTCTTTTAATTCCTCCTACCTCATTGCACACACACAGCTCCTTGCAGCTGGTTTTCTTCCTGCTCCTTTCTGTTCTATTCTTCTCTTTCCAAACTGGGCTCTTCTCTCTTTTTCTCTTCCCAAAACCCCACAAAAAAACAGGCTTTCCACTTACCTACCCACCCATTTAAGCACCAAAATGCATCATT
The DNA here is from genome assembly GCA_007258455.2 of Sequoia sempervirens. Classification (NCBI taxonomy): domain Eukaryota; kingdom Viridiplantae; phylum Streptophyta; class Pinopsida; order Cupressales; family Cupressaceae; genus Sequoia; species Sequoia sempervirens. The sequence continues at coordinate 783,920,967 of VDFB02281492.1, forward strand.
AATGTTAACCCCACTCAAATTGAATTCCATTCCCACCTACATCTCCTGCCTGTTTTCCTTTTTAGTGTTGCTGCACATGAATGCTGCTAGGAGTAGGCGAAATGGCTCCCACAATTCAAACAGTGGTAGAGTTATAAATTTTAAACAGTTGGCAAAGTTTTATATTTTAAATAATAAAAAAAATGTTGTGGCGAGAGGAACAAGTGCTGCCTAGAGGATTTGAATACAATGCCCCTATATCAAACCACCCATGTAACAAAATGTGTGAGCCTTCGTTCACTACCAAAATTTGTATGTTGTTTCTGCAAGTCAAACTCAAATTATTCAATCTCAGTCAGGCTCAACCAAGTAGCATCCTCGGTTTGTGCTTCCATTTTACCAGATATTATTTGTATTCTCTATCTATAGTCTGCCAAATCACCCTAGAGTTTAAAATAGTCTCAATTTCCTCTCATTCTCTCTCGGGCAGCTGTGCCATCCATCTTATTGGTGGTGTTTCTTCTCCCTCATCCTGTTGTGATGTTTCTCCCTCATAGTAGGTGTATAAATCAGAAACATTAAAGTTCAAAGAGATGTCTAGCCCCATCGGTAACTCCAACTCATAAGCATTGGGTGAAATTTTCTTGAGGATTTTGCAGGGCTCAATTTTCCTCCACTTGAATTTGTTGTAAGACTTGGAAACCTTTAGCTTCAAAGATGAGCAAGCACTATGTCCCCCACCTCAAAAAAAATAATCTTTGCTTCTTGTTTGTACTATTGGCCACTCCAATCAAGTCTTTCCCTTTCTTGTTGGTGCATCTCTTGCATATACTTGACAAACTCCTCACCTTCAACACTTCTCACATGGTCCTTAACATTCACAGGTTCCCTTAAATCTACAACAATGCTAGGGTTGTACCTATAAACAACTAGAAATGGGATTTTACTTGTGCTTCTATTTTATGGAGTCATTGTATGCAAACTTTTGTTGAGGCAGTACCAAGTCCCATGGCTTAGGATTATCACCAACCAAGCATGTTAGCAGATTTCCCAAACTCTAATTAACAACTTCAGTCTGCCCATCTGTTTGAGGATGATACACAAAACTAAATTTAAAATCCATGCCTAACTTTTTCAAAAGATTCCTCCAAAAATTTCCTACAAACATGGTGTCATGAACCGAAAATATACTTTTCGGTAAGCCATGCAGCCAAACAACCTTTGTAAAGAATAAATTTGCAACATGTGTGGCATTGCTAGTCTTTTTCCAAGCTATAAAATGAGCCATTTTCAATAATCTATCAACTACCACAAAGATTGAGTCCGAAACTCTGTGTTCTTAGCAACCGAAGCACAAAATCCATGCTAATGTCATCCCACAATCTCTTTGATATCTAGTAAAGCTAGCACCAACTATTTGGCGAACCTCCTTTAGGAGCTCAAAGCTCTTATCTATTGTCGTTTTCCACTTGAACTCTTTCCTATTTCCTCTTATGGTCTTGGTGATGGTTTTACAAATCCCACTGAAATTTTGAATAAACCTTCAGTAGAAGCTTGCTAGGCCATGAAAACTTCAGGCTTTGTGCACACTCCTAGGCATAAGCTACTCCACTATTGCCCTCAACTTTTATAAATCCATTTACAGACCCTTGGGAGAAATAACAAACCTCAAATAGACCAATTCCTTCTTTATAAATCTGCAGTTCTTCAAATTAATTAATAATTTCTACTTCTTTAGCATTTGCAAGACTTGCCTAATATGCAACAAGTGTTCTTTAGCATTTCTTCAAATTAATTAATAATTTCTACCTCTTTAGCGTTTGCAAGACTTGCCTAATATGCAACAAGTGTTCTTCCCTGCTGTTGCTAAAAATCAAAATATCATAAAGGTAAACCTTTACAAATTTTCCTAGAAATGGTCTCCGCACTTCATTCATTAGCTGCATAAATGTGTTAGGTGCAGTTGTCAATTTGAAAGGCATCACGGATCATTCATATAGCCGTTCTTTGGTTTTAAAAGTTGTTTTCCATTCATGACTCTCCTATCCTAATTTGGTGATAACCATTTTTTAAATCAATTTTACTAAAGTACTTAACCTTCCCCAAGCACTCCAGAAGATCATCCATTCTAGGTAAAGGAAATCAATACTTAATAGTTATTTTGTTGATGGTATGTGAATCCATGCACATCCTCCATTCATCATCCTTCTTGGGTGCTAACATGGCTGGTACTACACATGGGATGAGGCTTTCTCCAATCAGTCCTCTTTCCAATAGCTCCCAAACTTGCCTATTCACTTGTTCATTTCTATAGGTTCAAGCTATCAGAATCCTTGTTGGGTAAGCTTGCTCCTAGGATCAATCAATTTGATGGTTGATACTCCGTATAGGTAGTAGTCTTTTTGGGGTTCAGGCAAATTCACCACCAACAATTCACAGCCGGAAAATTCACCGCCATGACAAATTCATCTCAAGAAAAATTCACCACTAGCAATTCACTGCCACGGATAATTCATCGCATTAACATTTTTTAATATATATTTCCAATACCTTGAGATTTTTTTTGCAAAAGAATAATTTGCACCACATTAATAATAGAGATGACTGATATTGTTGTATAATTGGTTTACTAGAATAGAATAAAATATATTGAAAAATGTTTTCATTTTTATTATCATAAATCAAATTTTCTAATTGTATATGCGATGAATTATCCACGGTGATGAATTGTTGGTGGTGAATTTTCCACGACATGAATTTGTCATGGCGATGAATTGTTGGCAGTGAATTTTCCGGCGATGAATTTTCCTAGAGACGTCTTTTTGATAACTACTTGGACACAATATCATCAAATTCTCTCAATAGTTCATTCACTTCTGAAGGTATTTCATTATTGTCAACAATTGTACCTACTTTCAGCACCTTAGGAACTATTGCAAAATATAGTTTTTCATGTTTGATCTCCTTCAAGAATTGTTTTCCTGATGTGTTTTCATGTTTGACCTCATTCAAGAATTGTTTTCCTGATGCTAGCAACGTCCTTGGACTATTCTTCGCTGCTTCTTCCTTGGTTGTCAATGATGTAAGAACATGTTCGTGGCCATTCTTCAAAGTATGTGTTTGCTCTTGCAGTGTGGAATGCCTTCATATTAAATTGTGATAATCTTCCTAAAAGAAAGTGGCAAATGTCCATAGGCATGATGTCACACCACACCTTATCCTCATACGTGTGTATCCAAAAATTCACTGAGCACTGCTAATTAACAAAGAGTCGGTGCCCTTTTTCCAACTAAGACACCTTGTAAGAAGTTGGGTGAGCTGTCCTTTTTAACCCCAACTTATCCACCACTTCAATTGAGACTAGATTGTTCATACTCCCACTATCAATTATGACCTTGCAGCATTCACCACCTACTTTACACATTGTTCTAAGCAAATTTCTCCTTCGAACAGGTTCATCTTCCCCTTTTGCTGATTTCAACAAGGTTCTTTTCATCATATGTGTTTCTTCTTTCCCCAGTTCATTTGGCTAGTTAATAGACCCCGTGGATTCCTCATTTCCTTTGGCTACATGTGCACTTGCAACTTCATTCCTCCTTGACCCTTCTCCTTTGCATTGTGGGCATTCATAAAATTGGTGTCTAGATTGTCCACATGTAAAACAAGTTCCTTGAAAACCTCAGCCTCAGCCTCTCAAAGGATAGGGTCTTCCTCTAGTTTCATTGTTATCCTTCTGATTATATGGTGAGCTAGTCTCTTTGTCAGGGTTGTAATTTCTTAAAACCTATCCTCTTCCTCTGCTAAATCTACCTTTGCTTTTGGATGTTCTCTGCTGCCTTCTTGTCAACTTTCCTTTAGTTTCTAAAGCATACTGGTAGGCCTCTTCAACAGTCCACAGCCTTATCATGCTCACTTCATCTTGGATATTCATCCTCAGTCCAAATACATCAGGCTACTTTCTCATGATCCAACTCGTTATGCCCTGACTCAATGGAAATCTTGTAAAACTTTTTAGTGTAGGGTTTCACACTTAATTCCCTTTGTCATAAGTTTTGCAAATTCTTAAATAGCTCAAATTGATAGACACTGAGTAAAAATTTGGCCTTCATCTTACTCACCATTCTATTCCACCTAGTGATTTTTCTGTCATCTCTCCTTCTCTTGGCTTGTACCTCCTTCCACCAAAGTGGTGATGTCCTTTCAGCTTAGTTTGAGAAACCTTCACTCTCCTAGGGTCCTCTACCTCATCATACTTGAAATACTCCTCCATTTGTATCAGCCACTCAATTAATTCATCTAGTTCCAAGCTTCCTAAGAAGATTAGCAGCTCCATCCTCAATCCTTTCCTGATGTTGTAGATGGCTTTTAATAGCTTCCTCTCTCTTGCACCTAGTTCTGCTTCTACATATTCTTCTTTTTGTCCTACCATTCCTGCTCCATCTTCTTCATCGCTCTCACTTCTCGCTCTTTCATGAACTCTGCCTCTTCTCCTGTCACTTTTAGGGCAACCTTCCTCACTTGTACTCCTTATGCCTTCTGCTGCTACAGCAATCTCTGCCATTCTTATCCTTGGAGGCAATTTTCTGCCCTGTCTCTTTTTTCTTAACTCTACAACTTTTTAGATGCAACCCTCTTTGCTACAAGGATACACATTCACAGTCACTTCTTTGTTGGGCTCGTTCCAATCCTAAGCGAAAATCAACACACTATTTCCTTGAGATATGGCCTGCTCTAACACCACACTGATGGACCCACCTTCTTGCAGCACCAAAATTCAATCAGTTTCACACACTTCCAATTGAGGAGGTTGTGTAGCTGTATGCAACTCATGCAGTCTTTAGGGGAAGCAATAGACTAATTGCTGCAAGTTGTCTTGCAATTGCTCAGTCCATTCACTAAAGACTCACACTCAGCTTACTTGTTGCTGCAGGTCAAAGGCAAAACACACATATATAATGGCAAATGATAACCCACACATGCAACAACAATTATACTGGACAGCTAATTTGCAGGCAAGCACAAACTATGAATCAAAGCCCAGAAATCACACATGCTCAAGCACATCACAAGGAGCAGTGTCAAAATGAATTGTTCTTCTTTTCATTAACTGAAACAATGGTCATTTACAAATATAGGTTGAGATTACAAAAAGGTGCAGAAATTAACTTCCCCTATTCTGCCTTGAGTTTGTAGTCCTGCACTGAATAACGGAGCTCCTCTTTTTGGCATGATGGCCCACCCTTCAATTCCTCTCTCTTTTAATTCTTCCCACCTCATAGCACACACACAGTTCCTTGCAACTTGTTTTCTTCCTGCTCCTTTCTGTTCTGTTTTGTTCTTCTCTACCTAAACTGGGCTCTTCACTCTGTTTTCTTTCCTTCCAAAGATCTCCAAAAAAATGGCTTTTCCACTTACCTACCCATTCATTTAAGTGCCAAAATCCGTCATTAATATTAACCTCACTCAAATTGAACTCCATTCCCACCTAGATCTCCTGCCTGTTTTCCTTTCCAGTGCTGCTGCACGTTGCTGGGAGTAGATGAAAAGCTTCCCATGGTTCAAACAGCAGCAGAGTTCTAAATTTTAAATGATTGGCAAAATTTTAAATTTAAAAATATGAAAGAAATAGTCACAGAAAGAGGAAAAAGTGCTGCCTAGAGGATTTGAATATGATGCCCCTGTATCAGTCATTCAATGGCTATGTATGAAATTCTAAATTATCTAGCAAGATCAAATCCCCTAGCTGTTGATAGGCATGTGTTTCAAGGAATGTGATGGCAACTTATAACCATAACTTGTCATTTCTTGATACTTGTCCTTGACACCTCACAGTAATAGAACATTAAGCATTTTGATGCATTTGCTTCACCAAATGCTGCCCAGGAGCTTAATATTTCAGTCTGCAAGAGGATGACTGTTTATTCATCTTCCCTCTTAACTTCATTTATTTGATAAGGTTCAACAAGATGACAAAACAAATTAGAGTAAAATTCATATGCTTTCCAAGTGCAATGAAACATCGCTAATGCTAATTTTGAAAGACAACAATGTCTGTACAAATTGCAAAACCCTCTAACAAGGGTCTACTACAAATAGCGACTGCTGAGATACAGAGATACAAAAATTAAATCATATTGTACACTGGATGACCATTGTGCTACATATACAATATGAATATGCATTCACCATAGAAACAACATGCAGACGGAGACCATTAGAACTCAATTCCTAGACTTGGTTTATTTTAGATGGTGAACCCTTAAAATATTGATGACTTCCAAACTAATACAATGATTGTTAAGCATATAAGCAATTCACATAACCTTCATAATATAACTGGATAATTGACTACTCTAAGTCTTCCAGCTAATTTATGGGCCATATGATCCACTAAGAAAAATTGGAAGAAAGAAGCTCACTTAGCTGTTTTAAACCTTTATAGAATCCAGAAGTAACTGTGTTAGCATAGTTCTGGCGTTTTGCTATGCTAGCCTTAGAGGGATTGATAGCAGCATTTTAAGTTTCTTACCAAACCGTCAAGATAACGCACATCACTCACTCCCACTTGTTTACCAAGCATGGATTCTAAGGACACGTAGGTTCCAAAATGTAATACAACATCAAAGTTGAAAATTTTCTGTAAAAACCAGCCATGGAGCAATTATTTTTTTAATTTTTTTTTACAATAGCAAAGCAAATGCAAAACCATTTTTAAACAGCAACATGAATATGAAGGTGACCTTACTCAGTTTATACCACAATGTACAAAAGGAAAGCAAAGTGCATTGATCATAACCTACAAGTAAATGGTGAGAATAAGCAATGTTCCACAGAGTTTCCTGATGAGGGGACAAGGGGATGGGGGACCAAGGGCCTAAGTTTAGGGACAGCATGGGGGCAGAGCTGATATACATATGGTACTTGAAAAAATAGTTATAAAAAGATGTATAAGAATTACAATGTTGAATTTACAAATGAAACTTTGGAAAATTAGTTAAAACTAAAATACTTAAATACTATTAATACTACTTAACAATTAACATTGAAGTTTGAACAATGAAAATGTCAAATTCAAAATTTATATTCAAGATTTCATAATGATGATTACAATGATGTCAAAATAACAAAATAGAGTGAAGGGGGGCCTCTAATCTCCCCAACCTCCTCATCACTAGAACTGCTGGAAGTGGACACATGGTCAAGCTCCGCCAAACTAATACCAACCAGCCTTGCCTATGTAACTGTAGCATCCTCATCAATCTATGTTGGCTCCTTTGGCTCTACATCCCATCATGTTGTTGGACTCTCTATGTACACAAGTGTCTTGCAGTCAATGAGATGCAAAGCGCTATGTACATCCACAAGCTTCTCTGCTCTCCTAGAGGTAAGTTTGTTCCTCTTAAAAGAGTGGATGAAGTTATAAGTAGACCAATTCCTTTTAGCAGCTGAAGAACTAGAAACTTGAGATAGCAATCAAATCGCTAGAAAGGTAGTCAAAGAAATAGGTCAATGGTAATTCCACCACAAAATTGGTTCCTCTTGTGCCATAGTTGCCATATCTTCTTGGCCACCTCAGAATAACCCCTGAAAGTGGCAAATTTTGTCCACTCAGTACAAATAATGCTGGCCTCTATAGGATCATACATCTTTTCAATGGCCCTAAAGAACCTTGCCTTCACCTCAACATCTTGTATGGGTGTAACTCTAACAGGCTTTTGCTTGTATCACTTGGGGTTCAGTGCATAGGCAGCCATGTGCAAGGGAGTGTTGAGCTTATCCCATCTCCAATGAATGATTGGTTGAGTGTGCTCATTGTGGAATGCTAATGTGGAGTCCTTCTCTCCCACAACAACCCTCATTTAGTCAAGCATACTATCAATGCACTCATACACCTCTCCAAGGTTAGGTGCATTGGCATCTCCATATTGAATAACCTCGAAAACTAGAGTAATTATGGAGACTATATATTTTGCATCACCCCAAAAAACAACACTCTTCACTACATCCTTAACTCTCTTCCCCTGCTCTATCTTCAACTCGGGCCACCTATTCCATTTTGCTATCAAAACCATTAGTTGCAATTCCTCTTGCAACTCAAGCATTCTCTCCAAAAGAATGAAATAGGATACATATCTAGTCTCGATAGGTTTCAAGAACTCCGTTTTAGAAAATCTATTGAAGAGTGCATGTGAAGTGTGGTGGTTGCAAATAAACATTTGCACATCTCTAGCATCATTGACCACTGCTTTGATCTAATCAATCTTTCCCATGCCCTTGAGTGCATTATTCAAATGCACACAACAAAAAGTCCACCAACTATGTCTATAAGTTGTCTCAATCAATTTCCCTGGAGCTTTGAACACATGGCCCGCATCTATCACTACTTGGGCCACAATTTGTGCCCTAGCTTCCTCAATAGCATCCTTGAGGATTTGAAACTGAAATTTAGCATCTTTGTGATATCTTGAACAGTCAACTACCTAAAGAAAATACGGGCCCTATGTACATATAACCATGATATTGATGAGTGTACGATGCCTAATGTCCGTCCACCCAACCATGACTATACTGTGTCCACTTTGCACCCAACATTCCTTCATTTTCTCCATTAACACTTATCTTGGAATATTTCTTATCCAAAATTGTGGTCCTCAATTTGTCTCCTTTGGTGGCACATATGATAGTCCTCCCCTTGCCACTATCAACATCATCTCCTTATAATAAGGAGATTGAGCCACATGGAATGGAATGCCATTGGCAAAGAAGAATTTTCCAATGGCATCATCTATATCACCCTTCAAGTGCACATTGAATAATTCATCTATTGGGTTACCAACATCACTTGTCAACTTGTGTTTCTACCTAGCCTCTACTGCATGGGCCCTTGAAGAACCTAGCATATGTGCAACTTGCCTCTACAAAGTAGTAGAATCACGTGGCTAGCCATGATGACCCTGTGGCCTATGAGACAAAGTAGTAGATACAAGTGCAACTGCATTTTCTTCACTTACACCCCATTACTTATATATCTCAACTCTGTATTTCAAGTTTTTTGGTCTCCCCAAAAACTTACATGCTTTTACACCTTTTCCTCGGATATGATGGTGGGCATTAACTCTGGTAGTGCAGCCAAAAAATTCAAGGGCACAAAAGTGGCACTTTCACAACCTTGTGCCCCCAGATGTCCCAGGCTTGCTCAATAATTTTGATGCAAATTGTTTCAAAGGAGACTTACGATCAAAAGGACCCTTAGCATACTCTACCAATAATGTGGAGGGGCAATTAATACTTTCAGTTGCACTTGCCATGGAACTAGTTGTTTGGATTTCATTGTCATTGCCACCCCTCTTAGTCTCAATGTCAAGTGCATAATCGAATTTAGTACTTTCACTATGAACCTCAACCTCATCCTCACTCGTGTCATGAGAACTCATTGTGATGAATCCAACATAATGCAAAAGAACTAAGACATAGATTTTGTTTTGTTTTTCTTACTTCAGATTGCCCGAAGTGTAGAAGCAAAGGATACACAAATAAAAATCATTGTTTTTAATCTTTGTCAACCAAGGATTCACTTTGGTTTTTCTTAGTTCAAGTCACACGAAGTGCAAAAGCAGAGGATACACAAAAGTTTCAACCTAGTTTAACAAAATTGAAAATAAAATTTAAATTTAAAGTTGAATCTTGATGACAATATGAATAATGAACAATGAACATTGCAATGAATCATTGTCTGCACTTGCAGCCATGTCTACAAAATTATGAATAAAATTAAAATTTGAAAATGAAACTAATTAAAAACCAAAAAAAAAAAAATATAGTCATAGAATCCTACCTTATGCTTGAAAAATCCTTCCAACTTGGTGTAGAATCCCTCTTCTTCCTCTTCTTCTTGCTCCTTCTCACCCCTCTTGCACTTGCAACACTTCAATCACACTATTTCACTCCTTCACTCAGTCTTTTGCTCCTCTTCAACCTAGCTGTTGAAATGAAATTGTGAGTAAAAATGAGGAATTTGGAGTGTTTTATAGAGTTTAAGAGGCATTGGTGGGGCCAATTAGCCATTAAGGTTCAGCCTTGGGCTCTAATTTCGAGAAAAAATTAAAGATTTTTTTTATTTTTTCCTTACCTTTTTCGATGATATCCACAAGAGTCTTCTTGGCATCCCCAAGACAGTCAAGGGACGTTTGGCTGTCCCCAAGACGTCCCAACGACATCTTGATAGTGGTGGCAGGGCAGGGGTGAGGGACATCTTCCTGGCATCCCCACATCTCGGGGGCATCACTATCCCCAAAATGCCTAGATTTTAAGGGGGAGGCGTCCTTATGGTTTAGTGAGAATAAGAGTTTGGCTAGTCATGAGTAACAACCTGGTTGAGTAGGTTCCCATTTACTGGCCTTGAGGGTGCAACAAGCCCAACAAAGTGAACCATTGCTCCATCCACCCTAGCCAAGTGCACCTAGCAAGTTATCCCAAAGAACAATCCTATAGTTATGAAGTCAAGATCATGGACTTAGGTGTGAGGTGAAGACTAGATTCTTCAAGGGAAAGACTAGGAAGAAGGCTTTAATGCATCCCATACTACACTAGGGGTCCATCCTCATCTCGACTAGGTCAAGCATACCATCAAACAACTAGGAAGAGGATTACGGTGCATCCCATACTACACCAGGGGTTCATCCTCAATCCCAAAAGGGTCATATAGGCACAAGAGAGATTTTCACAAGTAGTGAAACTCTCCAAATTGATGGATTCCAACTACAATCACCCCTAGGCCGCTTGTGATGAGTCTATCCACCCTTGAAAAAGTAGCTCCAAACATATACCACCTCGTGGCCTTAGTGATATTGTCAATTATCCCCTTCACAATATGGGTAGCTGCCTACTAACCCTCTGGATACAACGGTCAGCTCTAATTTTCATTACCTACATGGTAAGGGTAACAACCAGCTCAACCACTCCAACATCAAATCTAGGGTAGCCCTTGGCAATCTTTCAGCTCTGCGATACAGATGAATGTCGACTAGTCCCTAAGGTACAGCAATTGTCCTACGTATCTATCATTAGCACAATCCAATGACTGCTTGATAACTGCTCCGATATCCTAGAGGTTCAATCTTGGGTCATCTATAGCCCAGGATTTCCTAGAATTCTAGCTGCATTTGCTTCAACTTGGCAGGAATATTAAATTGAACAAACAGTTGATTGAGGCAACTAGGGATAGAGTGTTATAGAGTCTTCCAAACATACAACAACATAAACCAAAATTATCCAACCCTTATATTAGGTTGACCTTATTGTTCACCATGTTTAGTCGACAAGGGGTGATGGTAGGGACATAATGTCAAGGACTAAGGATATAAAATCCCTTCTAGTACAAGTACATCAGTAGGCTTCTAAGAGGTGAGCCATAGTCTACTGTGGAAGTAATGATATAGTGAAATTCCATCATTTAGTATTTGAGCAACCAACTAAGCTTATCTCATTCCCTTTATCAAGTTGAACTCACGGATTATATTTCTAGATTTAAACCTTTTCCCTAAGTTTAGTGGTTCGGGTGACTTCAGGAAAGACAAGGTAACACCATCCACTTATTTTATTCAGGCATAAAGTATGCATTGCAGCGAACACCCATTTAACATGGGCAGCAGAATTTTAGCCAGTCTTATTTGAGGAGAAGCACAAAATAATAGTTAGCTAGAATAATTTAAATTTCATGGGATAATTGCAATGTTGCAGCCCATAGAATGTAATTCCTGGGAAACCAAAGAAAATGTAAAACTGAACCACTAAGAACATAGAAAACAGCAAGAGTGTTAAAGCAATGAGACCTTATGTGCCAATACCCATGGCCCTCTGAGGTTAGATTAATCTCGGAAATTTCGCTATTAGTGAACAAACAAGGGACTTGCAGACAAATGAAAAGGTCGTTGTCCTATCGGCAGATTACACTCCAAGAATTCTCCAACAATCTCTTATGAAATGGAAAAGTCACTTCTATGATGGCGCTGTGCAACTACACAGCTGTTCTTCTAAAGTAAAAGGTATTGAGTGGGAATTTAGAACCTACCAAGCAAATATAGTTAACCCTGTCTCTTGATTTCACAGAGATTTTGGAGCCCTTGAAACAACAGTAGTACCTCTACTGATGGGAGAAATTTACAAATTTCCTACACCTGAAAGATAAATGCTTTTTATCTTCAGAGATGATTTGTTACTAATTGGTCTAGTAGTAGAAATGAAAGGAAAGTTTGTTGCCTGCATCAGAACCAGTTGTTCTGCTTCTTCCCTACTACATTTGGGCCAGAGATACAATTCCATGCGACTGGTCTCTGTCTTAAGGACAAAGACCAATCTCAAGAGCCCATAGTGTTAACATGTTCTTGCGCTGTTTCTACCTTCATTGCTTTCTTTCTAATGTAGTTGGGCAGCTAGCATCAATGCTGTGAATGTCGTAAACATCTTATTTCATTATAACAGAGGACAACAGCAGCCTACACATCATTGACTAAAATAAATGTTGCAATTTTAGTAAGTATAATTGTGAGCATGAATAAGAACAGCACCCCAACTGGCATGAACAAGTGCATTAACAGTTTATGAGCAGGTATGATTGCAAGAGAATGACATTAGATCATAGCAAGGCTTATCTCTAAGGTAGAGCGCCTGCCATCTTCAATTCAAAGCGAGGAATTTCGTGGACTGCCTCCAACAGTCCCGCCGCGCCCTAAATCCCGCCCGATATTGCCATGCTCAGCACTCTCTCACCTCCCAACAGATTCGCCTTGCTCTGGTTGGCCCTCTCCCTCCTCTTTCCCTCCTATTCGATCCCTAATGCTCCTATCTTATGGCCTCTATTCATCTAAACTGCCCGAAATCGTGTTTTAATGGAGGTAGCTGCTCACATTTTCACCCTACGCACCATACTTGTCTCTAACCTGCGAATTTTTGGACGGGCAGAGGTGAGAGCCATTCACGCTCAGCATACCCACACCTTCCCTCATTACTTCGGGCTTTCTCCCAGCCGTATACAAGAGAGCCGACTCCAGTAATGCCCCCCTTCACCTCTACCAAGTCTTCGGCGAAAATGACAGACCTCTCTCTTCTTTTTTTTTTTTTTATCTCTTGAAGGAATTATAGAAACTAGGGGAGAGGGGCCCATAATGGAGTAGGGTTCAATAGTGGGGATAGAAGTAGTGCTGAGTGGATCCCATAGTGGAGCATTTTAATATCTAATTGCAACACTTTTTATCCATAAAGTAGGCAGAGTGACAAATCATGTGATGCCACATAAGTGCACCAATAAAACATGACTTAGTGCACCACTATCGGTCTCACCTTTTTTTTGGGCCTTTTTGAATACCTCAACAAAACTCATACTGATATGGCGTCATATTTGATGATGTGGCTCTAAAACGAAATTTAGAAGCACATGAGTTGCTAAATAAATTGTTGTACAGAATTGGGAGTGATTTGAAATTTCCACGTAGGATTTTGAGAAACGTGGTGCCCCACTATGGGCCCCTCTCCCCTACCTATGTTTGCTTTAACTAGTGATTAATAAGTCTGTTTTAACAAATGAGAGATCATTTTTATGTTTATTGAACAAATATTTGTATATTATTAAAGTAAGCATATAAATGGGGTAACAACTCAAGCGGGCTTAACCTTGGAGAAAACTCCCTGGTTAAGCGCGCTTGAGTTGGAGCAGTACTGGGATGGGTGACCTCCCGGGACGGACCAGTGGTTCACCTCTGTGAGCATCACCTAGATGCAATGAGTGTTAAGTGGACCATTCGATATCATGAGAGATGGGTTCTTGTTGAACCACTACTCATGAAACATAGGTCAATGAGTTTGACTCGAAACTACACGGTTGAATCCTGATAGCAATATCATAATTTGACACGTTGTGGAAAAATACCTCCTACTTATCAACAAAACATATTTCATAAATGAATTTTCTAAGTTTAATATGGTTCCACTATCATAGTGGCAGATGGGCAAAAAAAAATCTAATTTGATGAAAAAAATCTAACTTTAATTAAAACTAAAAAATCCAATTTCTTTACTTTTTTTCACTTCATGAATATAGTTTTTTATTGTTTTTTTTCTCTATTAGTAACAAACTTCAATTTTATTTTTCTATTTATTTTGCTTGAAATTATTTTATTATTTCAATTAAATTGTATATCACGTAAAATATAAATTACCTTTATTTACTTGATTTTTCCTTTCACAAAATGTGAATTGGTAGTGAAAAGATGCTTAAATAACTACCTAAGTTGGAAACACCATAAGGAAATCAAATTATTATGATTAAATATTTACTCTCTTTTTTATTATTTAAATGAAAATTAATATATATATATATATACATACTTTTAAATCTCTTCAAGTTTAAAGAAATAAAATGAATATTTTAATTTTATTTATTTATTTATTTAATTTTTTTTTTTCTCACAAAATTTTGGATAAGTTTTTTAATGAATAATTTATTTTAAAATAATTACTAAGAAACTTCAAAATTTACTGGTAGATTTTTTAGTAATAAATCAAGTATTTGAGTTTCACAAAATATGAATAAATAAATTCATAACTATTCATCTTCAGTTTAAATGTTTTTAATAAAATAATTTAATTAGATTTAATTGTACTACAATGATTAAGAGCATTTAAATTTTCAAACTTAGTTTGGTTTAAATTTATTAGTGATACGGTAACTTTCATTTGAATTTCAAATGTAATTAGTGATAGCTTCTAAATTTATTGCAAAAAAAAAAAAGTTTTTATTTATGCATAATAATGTTGCCTTAATTGGTGGGGGGAATGGCGCGCGTGTCTGCTACGCGAAGAGCCGAGCTAGGGCATTCGAGCCCTACCTCGTGAGAGCTTTTTCTCTGTTCCTGCGCGACTGGGGTGGGATCTGTTGGGCATTTCGGGGGGGCAGTGTTCTGTGCGGATTGTTCTTTGTCCGGGTCTTGGTTTGCTGGCAGGGATACGCGGCCAGGGCTCTATTTGGGTCTGTGTTTTATGTCCGCCCGTGGCTTCCTTGGTGGGTTGTGCTGGGCGCTAGTTCTTGGGGCCTCGGTGGCGGTGATTTCCCTTGTATGCTCGGTTTGGCTGTTGGGGAATGGTTTTGGGGTGAACGGAGGGTAAGGGGTTGTTGTTCCCTCTGAAGCTGCGTGATAGGGTGGGGAGGGCAGCGTTGTGGTAGGTGGAAGGGTTGGTGCTTGGTGGAAGGGTTGGTGTGTGGCGTTATTGGATTGGGTTTGGCTTTTGCTGCCACAATGTCTATGGGAGAGGCCTCGCAGGGCCCTTCTGGCATGGACTTTCGTTCCGCGATTGGCTCAAAGTCGCCAGTGCATGCAACAAAAGTTATTGACAATAGCCTTTTCTCTCATGACTCGATAGATGGCGGTGTTCGCATGTCAGGGGGATCCCGCATCACTAAAGTTAATGGATGCCTTGAGCGGTGTAAAGAGAGACCTACGCTGGTAATTCCACCTGAGATGATAGCTGAAGATATCGACTATTATTCCAGACATTCCTTATACTGCAAATTTTTGGGGATGAGGGTTTCCCCTCAATTTTTGGTGTCTTGGGCCCGACGGACCTGGTCGCCGGAGGGTGAAATGGACATTATGTTGCTGGCTAACAATTACTTTATGGTTACTTTTGACTGCATGGCGGACCGGAATAGGGTCTTTGAGGGTGGTCCCTATTTTTATAACCAAGTGGGGTTGTTCATCAAGCCCTGGCATGCGGGTTTCAACCCTTCGGTGGAGCTTCCGAATCGGGTTCCGGTTTGGGTCAGACTTCCTCGACTTCCAGTGGAATGCTGTCGTGATGATATTCTGCAACTGATAGCAGCTTTGCTTGGAAAACCTGTCGGCTCCTCTCAACAAACTCTGGATAGAAAGGTAATGACTTATGCCCGCATCTGTGTCGAAATTGATTTGGGTAAACCCTTGCCAGACTCTATAGATATGTGTGTAGGCTCTTACTCTTGGGTGCAGTATTTGGATTATGAGACTCTTCCATTCCGTTGTCGTCTGTGTCATGAATATGGTCACTTGTTGCGTCGGTGTCCAAAGGCTAGGCCTATGGTGCCACCTTCGCCTCAGGTTCCTCGCAACCCTCCTATGACTGACAAGGGGAAGGATCATATCCCTGGTGATGGGGAAGATGCAGATGGTTTTGTACCTGTCAAGGGGCGTAACCGGAATAGGGGTCAAAAGAGGACCTTGAATGAGAGACAGGAGGAGGATACTTTTAACAGATTCGAGGTGTTAGATGATCTTAGCCAGCAAGAAGTGAATCCGGGATTGGTAAACCTTGATCTTGGAACTCTGAGTACAGGACAGAATGGTCTTGTCTCTGAGGCTGCCCAGGATGCAATGGATGGTGATGGCTCTCAGATGGTCACGGATCTTCATTTGGGTGTTCTAGCGGAGTCAGTTCCAGTGGCTGAGTTGAAGAAGGTTGGTGGGAATGGGCCTCCTCCGGGGTCAAGTGATGGTGTTGTTATCGGGAGGAGTGTCAAGTCTCCATCTCCTTTGGGTATTCACCAAAAGGACCTAAAAAAAGGGGGGGGAGAGAAATCTTCCAAGCTTGGTCGTAAGAAGGACTTGGAAAAGATTAAATTAACAGGGGAAAACTTGGTGGAGTCGGGGTCGGTCAAGACTTTGGATTCTCACTTCTTGAACTCCCTAAAATGATTGTTTTATCATGGAATGTGAGGGGCTTGAACAGTGGCCCTCGACAAAAAGCTGTTCGCGATTTGATTAGAAGTAATGTTCCTGATGTTCTTTTCCTGCAGGAGACTAAGTTGTCGATTGAGGATATGATAGGTATGATGCCCAAGTTATGGGGGAGTGGTGAGTGCCAGTGCGTTGGTGCTCTTGGTTCTGCCGGGGGTGTGGCCTGTTTATGGAACCCTCGGAAGGTTCGCCCTCTCTGGTGGATGTCCTTTAAGTCTTCCATTTCTATGGTGGCTTCTTGGTTTGAAACGGGAGAGTCTATTCTTTTCTCTAATATTTATGCACCTGTTGATCTTCCTGGCAAACATTTGCTATGGTCCCATATTGCGTATGTGCGTAGCATGGCTCCTCTTCATCCGTGGATTATGGCTGGTGACTTCAATGCCATTGCTGAGTTGGCTGAGAAGCGTGGAGGTAATGCAAGGTTGGATCCCTCGGCACTTCTTCTGCAAGAAAACATCTCTACCTTGAATTTGGTTGACATCAAGCCCAGTAATGGTCGGTTCACTTGGAACAACCGGAGGACAGGGGTTAACAGCATTTCAGAAAGGTTGGATCGCTTCCTGGTTTCCTGCTATTGGATTGGTGGCTTGTGGTCCGCTTGCTCCGAAATCTTGGATTGGAGAGGTTTGGATCATTGGCCCATTAAGCTTGCCATTTCTTCTGCTCGTGTGCCTCGTACTCCTTCCTTCAAGTTTCAGCTCATGTGGTTGCGGGACCCTTCTTTACATGCCCATGTGGCGGATTGGTGGAAGGTTGGCAGACCTTCATATGGTACGGCGATGTATACTTTTGCTAAATTACTTCAATTTACCAAATCTCAGCTCAAACGGTGGAATAGACAATGCTTCGGCAATATTTTCCATGATAAGGCTCGTGCTCAAGCTGATTTGGATGGCATCACAAGGGTGATCAGGGAAGAGGGAGTGACGGTTGGCTTGCTCCAGGATGAAGCCAGGGCTCTTAAGGTGCTGGAGGAGTGTGAGTTGAGAGAGGAAATATTTTGGAAGCAGAAGGCCAGAATTGAGTGGCTTCAAGAAGGAGATAAAAATACTGCTTTCTTCTTTAACTCGGTAAAAGCCAGGAGGCAAGGTAATTCCATTTCAGTTCTGGTTAATGAAAGAGGTGAGCAGCTCTCTTCCTCTCAGGAAATCTCGAATGAAGCTGTGCAGTATTTTGAATCTTTATTTAGGGAGGATGGGCATGGTGGATCTATTGAGGAGGTTCAGGTTCTTTCCTGTATTCCGTCTTTAGTCACAAGGGAAATGAATGAGCATCTCATGGGTGATGTTTCTTTGGAGGAGTTGGAGGCGACTGTGTTCCGGATGAAGAAAGGGAAGGCTCCTGGCCCTGATGGCTTCCCGATTGAATTCTTTCAAGAATTCTGGGATATTATTAAGTTGGACTTATTGGCTGTTGTTAAGGAGTCCCAGAAGAACAAGCAGATGTTACGGGCTTTGAATGCTACTTTTCTTGCCCTCATACCTAAATGTGAGGAGGCGGATAGGTTAAGTCAATTTAGACCTATTTCCTTGTGCAATGTGATTTACAAAATTATCTCCAAACTGATTGCTGAGAGATTAAAAAAGTGGTTGAAAATGTTGATCTCGGAGGAGCAGAGTGGTTTTGTGGAAGGCAGGCAAATTTTGGATGGGGTTGTTATCGCTTCTGAAACCATTCACTCAATGGCTAGCTCCAATGATAAGGCGATGTTCATCAAGTTAGATATGGCTAAGGCCTATGACCGTGTCCGGTGGTCCTTCCTCCAGCGGATGCTTGGCGCTTTTGGGTTTGGAAATGAATGGATTCAGTGGGTTATGAGTTGCGTTACCTCTGTTTCCTTCTCTGTGTTAACTAATGGGGAGCATTCTAAACTTTTTGGAGCTTCTCGGGGGTTGCGTCAGGGGGATCCCCTTTCTCCGTATTTATTTATTCTTCTTGTTGA
This sequence comes from Sequoia sempervirens, assembly GCA_007258455.2. Lineage (NCBI taxonomy): Eukaryota > Viridiplantae > Streptophyta > Pinopsida > Cupressales > Cupressaceae > Sequoia > Sequoia sempervirens. Next base: position 783,939,654 of record VDFB02281492.1, read on the forward strand.
AGGTTTGGGGCGTCTGATAAGAAGGAATGTCCACTTGGGTATTATTCAGGGGTGGCGGTGGGGAGGCGATTTGCCTCCGCAATCCCATTTACAGTTTGTGGATGACACGGCTCTGATGGGTATGGCTACTATTAGGGAAGCTACCACTTTGCGCAAGGTGTTGGATGTGTATCTTGCTGCCTCAGGTCAACGGATTAATGAGGATAAGTCCTCCATCTTCTTCTTTAACACCCCTGGGCCCATTCAGCGGAGGATTGCCCATATCTTGAGATTTCAAATTGGAGGGTTTCCTTTGATCTATCTTGGTGTGCCTATCTCTGCTGGTAGGCTGCCTAAAGATTCTTGGCAGAATATTTTGGATAAATTTCGGGTGAAAGTTAATCACTGGACTCATAGGTGGCTATCCTTTGCTGGCCGTATTCAGTTGCTCAAGTCGGTGGTGCAGGCTCTTCCCACATACAGATGTATGCTTCAGGTGGCCCCGATGGGTTTTCTTAAGGATTTAGACGCTTTAGCCAGGAAGTTTCTTTGGGCTGGTAACTTGTTGTCTTCAAAGTGGAGCCTTGTTAGCTGGGATACTGTTTGTAGCCCGCGTCAGTTGGGTGGTCTCGGGTTAAGGCAGTCATCCTTGACCGGGGAGGCTCTGGCTGCTAAACTGTATTGGAGATGGTGTGTGGAGCAGGATCAAATTTGGGCTAGGATCTTATCTCATAAATACTTCCCTGGGGCTGCTTGGCAGGATATTCCCAGATTTCCCTTGGAGGGGAGAGGCTCGATGATTTGGAGTACACTTAAGAAAGGTGCTACACTTGTTAAGGATGGTCTTTTCTGGATATGTAGGGGGGGTCGTCGGCTCACTTCTGGTCTGATTCTTGGGATGGATTTCCTCCCATTACTTCTCAGTTCCCTAATTTGTTGATGCTGAGCCAGAGGTTTCTTGAGGCTGGTTGGTCTAGGGTGAGTGACTTTATGGCCTTCTCTGATAATGACCAACTGGTGTTGGCGAGATGGAAGCGACTTGATGAATGGCCGGATGTTGGATTGAAGGAAGAATGCATAGAGCTTCATAATATCCTTTCTAGAAGGCGATGCAGTTCCCTCCGGGATGGGGATGTCCTCTCTTGGTCCCCTAATCCTAAGGGGGTCTATTCTGTTGCTTCTGGGTATCAGGTTTTGTTAGCTCGTAAGCTGGAAGAGGTGGAGGTTCCCTGGTGGAAGAGAGTGTGGAATAACTTTTCTTGGCCAAAGTGTAATTGTTTTGTTTGGACCTTAGCTCGGAACAGATGTTTGACGTGGGACAACATTCAGAAGCGTGGATTTCAGGGCCCCTCTATTTGTGTTCTCTGTGGGGGAGGGGAAGAAGAGTCTGCTCATTTGTTCTTTCGTTGCTCCTTTGCTACGCAACTTTGGCATTTCTGGTGGGGAGTGTGGAACAGTACCTGTGTTCATGCCTCCTCTTTAGTTGACTTTTGGAGCAATTTGGGTAGGCCTCCTTCGGTGGCCCCTTTTTTGCAGGATGTGTGGTATGTGGGGCCTACTTTCATCCTGTGGCAGATTTGGCTTGAGAGAAATCGCAGGATTTTCCGTGGTGAGAAAATGGGTGTGCAGCAAGTTTGGCAAAGAATTTTGGGTATGATTCAGGAAACGGTGGCGGCTAAATGTGATGTTGGGTTTCCCCTGGAGAAAGGGGATGCTACAGTGGTGGATAGATTGGGGATTCAAGGGTCGGCTTTGGCGATTGCTAGTCGTAGGCGAGGTCGGAGCCAGCGGCAAAGGGTTCATAGGTTGGGTAGATGGGTGCCCCCTCCAACTGGCGTCTTGAAGATTAACACAGACGGCTCTTCTCGGGGTAATCCTGGGCCTGCTGGGGTTGGGGGGATTGGCAGAGACTTTAGGGGGTCAACGATCTTCTTCTTTTCTGTTCATGAGGGAGTGCAACCCATTAATTTGATGGAAGGTTTGGCAATCTTATACGCCTTTGAGCGGGCGTTTGCCTTGGGATGGCGCAAGGTTATCTGTGAGTCTGATTCGCAAGTCTTGATAAATTTGCTAAAGGAAAGGAAGTCTTCTGGTGTTCACTGGCAGTTGGCTAGGTTGGTTCAACAGATTTTGTTGATTAGTTCCATGATGGAGATGGTGTCCTTTGTTCACATTCCGAGGGAATGGAACAAAGCGGCTGATTGTTTGGCCCGGTGGGCTTCTGAGCACGCTGAGGGTTGGAGTGTTGATGAGTTGGGACAAGTTTCTCGGGAGCTCCGCCACGACTTGGAGGGGATTCTTTCTGAAGATGGTAATACTAGGGATGTTGAGTGATGTGGATGTTTGGTTCTTGTATGGTTCTGGTGGTTCTCGGGCTTTGGCCTGTTGATGTGTTGTAATGCTGTTCTCTGATTATTAATAAAGTTTTTACCCCTTTTTATTCAAAAAAATAAAATAAAAATAAAAATAAAAATAAAAATGTTGCCTTAATTTATTTATTTTATAAAAGCATTTTAGAAATTATACTTAGTTTAAATATTGATTAAGATTGTTGAAATATATCTTCAAAAGAAAACATATTTTTCAAAAGGAAATTTGTAATTTATTGTAGATGCTTATAAAATGAATTTTCTGAAATATAATTGGCTAGAAAGTTTGGACCAATAAGGGTGATTAATCTGGTTCCACTATCATAGTTGTAATGATAGTGGCAGATGGGGCAAAATTGGAACGGTTCTAAAGTAGATGTGGTCGGAAAAGGTGGAACTATTATGAAGTGCAATGTTATTTCACTTTGGATAGTTTGAAGATGCAAAGAAATTGAAACTATACCATTATCAAGTGTCAGCCTATTTCACTTTGGAGAGCTTCAAAATTAGAGTAAAGAAACCAAAGCTATAATATCTGCAAAGCTAGAATATTTGTGTGCATTTGCCTCCTATAATCTAGAACGTGTTGGAAAACAGTGCACCACAATTCAATTTTTTAAAGAAAAAGATTCCTATATGAACTTAAAATGTGTTGGTAAAGAATGAGCCACTTGCCAAATTGAAAAGGAACCAACAATCCAAAGGCCCAATTGGAGGTGAAGCACCAACAATTTCTGTAAGTTTTTTCTTGATCTTTTATTGGGATTTTTTATTTTAACAACAAACAAACTCTTAATCAATTGTTCTCTGTGTGAATATTCAACGGAGTGTCTTAGAATTGTAAGTTTTATGTTCTAAGAATCTCGAGCTGAGGAAAATTTACTGAAACCTTACATCAAATCCTATGGGATAATTACCTTTTCCATTGGAATGTTGGCATCTGCATATATGTTAAACTTTTGTCTTTCTCAGTGCCTTCAATTCCATTTGTGGCTTGGGGTTTTGCAGCTTTTTAACTCTTATAATTTGTTAAGATTGCAGGCAGTTGCAACAATAATGATCGCACTACAACTGCAAGTCGTGATTACATGGAATATGTTTTGAGTGACCAAGAAGACCATGGTCTAGTGCAATTAAACATTTGCCAGTGTACATCATTATATGCTCCAGCAATTCAACCTATTTATGATACTTTCCCAGCATTGCACACTTGTGTAGATAGGCGTTCTCTCATCATAAGTGGTTGTATAAATCTCACTTTTGTGCATTGTATGTGTGTTGTTGAATCCAGCAGGGGATGGAGAAATAAAGTTGCATCTTCTCCTACAAGGATTCTAAATGCAAGAGCAGTACAATGAAGTTTTTATGTTTGAAGATCATTTGAAGTAAAAAGGAAATTTGGGATCCCAATTTTATTTTTTGCTTGTATGTAGATTCTCAGTTGTGTTGCATGTTGATAAATGGTATAGTTAAGTCTTCTTTTCTTACCAGACTTTCTAGTTTTGTAGAAATGTTGCATTATGTGACTTATGTTCTATGAAGATGAATGTGCTCAAATGACCTAGATATCTGGTCCATGAAGTCCAAATACACTTGATGAAAGCAATACATATTCTCAAAAACATATTGTGGATGCTCTATTTTTGTGCTATATTGAAGATCATGTAATATATTCTCTTTTGTAGGTTTTGATCCATCCATTACTGTTATGGAAGGAACTAAATTTAGATAGTTGAGAATGGCTATAGTAGTTGCATTTTATTTATCAATCACATTACACAATGATTTTGTAAATAAAATATTTTTTGTGGCTATTTGGCAAGCTTTTTGTGAGTTCTTTAATCTCATATATTGTCTATTTGGTTTCTTTAAGATTTTTTTGAGTAATAAACTGGAACGCATTATGCTCTGATCACAAGAAAAATGGACATCATTTTTTATGAACACTTGCAATGCAGTTAATTTTGAGACTGCCATTGCCTTTCATGATCAATTCCAAAAATAACAACACTAAATTTTCATTCAAGCCAACTACCACAACCTTTCATGATCAACTATTACATATAGGAAAGGAACATGAGAAATCTGGGAACTATGTCAAAATATTATTAATAGCCTATAGTTTTCAAGTTGATTCCCTTGCATTTAGGGTCATTGGAAAGTGAAAACAACTATTAGTTGATGGCAGACCCAGTAATAAATGTGGCAGTGCCACAATATCTGTTAGAGTAATAAGTTGTTTTACTTAATTAATTTAATCATATTGGTTAATTAATTAAGTCACTTATCACTTTAGTACTTAATCTAAACTTAGGCACATTAATAATTAATTATTTATTAATTATTAAGTGTGCACACTAGGGTTTCCCTTTAGGGTTTTCTTTAGGGTTTCTTGATCTCCTTTTATGAGGATTGATCTCATTGTTGATCTCATTGTAATTATTAACGGGAGAATATCTGTAGCTTTCATATCTTCTTGAAAGTTTTTCTCACTTCTGTAGCTTTTTCTTGTTGAAGAAGTTAATTGCATACATTTGTTTGTAGATCTCTTGCGTGGAAGGTGTATTTGTTTGTGTTTGATCCTCTGGCTCATGGTTTTATGCTTGTTTCAACAAGAAAAAGCTACAGAAGAGAGAAAAACTTTCAAGAAGATATGAAAGCTACAGATATTCTCCCGTTAATAATTACAATGAGATCAATCCTCATAAAAGTAGATCAAGAAACCCTAAAGAAAAGCCTAAAGGAAAACCCTAGTGTGCACACTTAATAATTAATTATTAATGTGCCTAAGTTTAGCTTAAGTAACTAAAGTGATAAGTGACTTAATTAATTAACCAATATGATTAAATTAATTAAGTAAAACAACTTATTACTCTAACACCCCCCCTTAAGATGAACTTAAGAAGTAGCTAAAAAACACTAAGGAAAAGATGCATGAAAGCAAAGATGGGTCCCGGCAAACAAGGCCAAGTAAGGTACGCATGTACAAACAGAAGATCTCTATAAAGCGGAGAAATAGAGAAAACCTCGTGGGAAAAAAAACTCTACTCCAAGAAGAGATCAAAGACAATTGAAGGACTGAAAAGCCTCCAAATCAAGGAAATGTCCAGAAAAAAAGAACATGTAGAACATCACAGAAGCATGAAGAAGTTGCAAACTCTATCAAAAGATGACTGCTACGGTGCCGAAGAACCTCCTCTGAAGATAGGATGATCAGGATCAAGAAGACAACAATCTGCATGAGTTCCCCTAATGACACTACTCGAATCAAATGGCAAACAAAGGCAAACACCTGGAACGAAGATACAAATGGCACAAGTACCAATAGTCTGAAGAACACTGATCAACTGAGAACGAAAGATTCCTTCCAAGGTGAAACCAAGGAAGCATTAACACCAATAGTAGAAACTTTTTTTTTTCTTTTTCTGGACATTTCCTTGATTTGGAGGCTTTCACCCTTCACCTTTATTCCTTCGGAGTAGATTTTTTTTCCCAATGAGGTTTTCTATTTCTCCTTTTACGAGAGATCTTTTTTGTTTGTACATGTGCACCTTTACTTGGCCTTGCTTGTCTGACCCATCTTTTCTTTCATGCATATTTTCCTTAGTGATTTTTAGCTACTTCCTGGGTTCATCTTAAGGTGTTATAATATTGTTTTTACTTAATTAATTTAATCATATTGGTTAATTAATTAAGTCACTTATCACTTTAGTTACTTAAGCTAAACTTAGGCACATTAATAATTAATTATTTATTAATTATTAAGTGTGCACACTAGGGTTTCCCTTTAGGCTTTTCTTTAGGGTTTCTTGATCTCCTTTTATGAGGATTGATCTCATTGTAATTATTAACGAGAGAATATTTGTAGCTTTCATATCTTCTTGAAAGTTTTTCTCTCTTTTGTAGCTTTTTCTTGTTGAAGTTAATTGCATACATTTGTTTACAAATCTCTTGCATGGAAGGTGTATTTGTTTGTGTTTGATCCTGTGGCTCGTGGTTTTTTTCTTGTTTCACAATTCCAACAATATCCAAGCAGGTGTTTAGGATTGTCTTGGTTTAAATTAGTTTACGTCAAGATGCATCTCTTTGTTTCTAGTATTTTCAATAATCCTTACATTAAAACAGTTTTAGTAGTTGTATAAAACTTTGTGCACACTTTGAAGCCATTCTATTTTTTTATGAATTAAATGAATTGTCCAATATTATCCTTACCTTCTAGGATTACTTCTTTTTTATCTAGTCTATTGCATCATTGTTTTTGCTTTGAAGAAACTAAAAAGGAAATTGCATGACATATAGAATGATTTATAACTATAAGTATTATTTATCTGTTTGTTTTATCAACATTGTTACTAAAACTTATCAAACACAACTAATTAAAACATAACTATTCTATAACTTTTTGGCAGGAACTTTGCAGCCCTGCAGCTCTTGTTTTAAATTTAGCCATTCATTTTGATTTTTATTTTCTTTCTTTTATTTTTTTATCTATTTATAACATAGTTTCTAGTTTCTTTATTTTATTTTTAATTTAGCCATTCATTTTCATTTTCATTTTCTTTCTTTTGTTTTTTATCTATGTATTACATAGTTTCTAGTTTCTTTCTTTTATTTTTTAAGACACATTGGTCATCAATTTCCATATGGTGGTCTTTTTTATTTTCTATACCTTAAAATTGATTAGACAAAGGCGTCCAATGTTGGAATATTTATTAGCAATCAGTAAATAAAGCTTGCAAATCCATTGACCTACTATTGATGACTCCTATAAAACATTTATGTGAAGGGGAGGTTTAGTTGACTATCATTCTAAAGCAATGACTAGCTAGGGGTTGAGGACTTGACTTGTGTCTAATGGGGAAATTCATAATTAGTTGAGATCTCTAGGGCAATTCGATCTCCTAGTTATAAGGTAGGGTTGAGAGACTTAGGGATTATTCTCAAAATAGGTTTAGATCTAGTCTTGTTGTAACCTTAGCACCTCCAAAACCATCCAAATTCTCACACATAGATAAACACAATA
>VDFB02281492.1:783947124-784010956 GCA_007258455.2 Sequoia sempervirens
TTAGAAGAAGAATACAAAGAATATATGTAAGAGGATTTCCCAAGTGACATGATGGTTATGGATATGCCCCCTTGAGAGAGTATATAGGGATGAAAGATATAGATGGGCAATTGAAATGAGAATGGTATAAAATGAATGAGGTAAAATTAAAGGTGGTAAATGAAAGTGATTAAGAATAAATATTAATTATAGATTAGTAATATAAAAAATGTGTAACAAAGAAAATGAGCATGAGAATTAATGGAATGATGATGAATGCTATGAATCTTGCATGAAATTTTAAATATTTAAGCAATCTAATTTACTATAGCTTATAATATGATGCACAATGATATGAAAAACCATGATTTCATTGTTATAATATCTCATAATATTGAAAAAAAAAATTCAACAAATAAATAGCAATGAAAATAACAGACATAAATGAAAATGAGAGGAAAAAATAAAAAGATCAAATGCTTGTCCTTGACTAGATTAAATTCTGAGATTTATTGATCGATGAAAATGATAGATTTCTGTCATGCCTGAAATTTTCAACAAGAAAACTCACATAATTTTTTATTTTTTTAAAGAATAAGGTAGGGAATTATTCAAGTTAATTTCACAATTAACATTATCAATGTTTAATCAATTATAAATACTATTATCATTGCTCATATTATTCTTGGGTATTCTTCTCTATTATTTTCCAAAGGAATAATTCTCTTTTAGTGCCACTATTTTAGTTACATTGTCAATACCACATGGCCCATTATAACCTTTATCTATGCTACAATATTCTAATTTCTTATTTTATTTTACTTTCTTGGTGTTAAGGAATATACTCCATTATTTCATTAGTTGCTACTAATATTTATTCCACCATATTATTGGCAATGGTAATTTCCAATATTTATTTAAATTTCACCGCTTAAATAACTAATTATTGAATTAATACTGTGTAAATTTAATATATAGTTAAAATTATTGCTATTCATTAATATTTTGGCAACATAATATTTAAAATTATGAGAATACCCATTATAGCATTCCTACCAACCATGATAATAGCATCCATTAATTAATAATATTTACATAATCGATCTCAATTAATTTTGCCTTCATTAACATACTATTTTAGGATGCTCTCAAGCAATCTCCCTTAATAGCTTTCTTATACTAATATTGTATTATTGTTCAAATTTTAAAACTATTCTTAATATAATAATGATATTCCCTTATGTTATATTTCCTTCCCTTCATAATATTATCTTGATGCTATGTTACTATATTGAGCATCTTCCAATGACTCTAATTTAATTTGTTTTAATTTTGAAAATAACATTTATTCTAAATTGCTGATTAAAAATTGATTTAAGCATATTCACCTACCAACTTACCCAAAATCCCCTAACCTGGATTTCTTGCTGCCAAATCAAATCATCTTATAAAAATTATTAAGGATGGTGAATTCATTTGATACTATCAAGTGCAGCAATAAGGCCACTTATAAGAATGTAGTTGTCACATTTAATAATATAAAGAAATATTTACATTTTTATTACTTATTTTACTATGATATTGGTATAATTATTATTTCTATCTTTATTGATATCACTCTTGATATTAACTTAATTATTAATTTTATCTTTATTGATTTCACTCTTAAACTGAAGTGAGCCAACACTAATATTAATAATTTTTCATATCTATAATATCAATATTATCAAATGTAATCTTCTTACGAATGTGTTACACATTTAAAATAATATATTACTATTGACCTCTAAATACCCTTAGAGTTTGGTGAAAAACAAATGATAAGTAAATATGTTATTTACTGGATAACCTACGCAAAGTTACATACAATTTAATTTTTTTACTATTGACATCTAAATACCCTTGGAGTTTGGTAAAAACAAATGATAGGTAAAAATTTTATTTACTGGATAGCCTACCCAGAGTTACATAGAATTTAATTTTTAACTTATCCCACAATGAGCACCGCTTATCACCATTTTTCTATTTATATTAATACTCATATGGGAAAGATGAATTTAATGTTGATATCACTTAATTTATTGCTGGAAAACATAATTCCATTCACCGTCTTTCACATTACTCTCCAGTGAAAAAAATAATAATAATAATAATTTATTACATTAAACATTCAGAGAACTGAATTGGTGAATTTAAACATCCACTCTCATTTTTACTCGAAATTGGATGGCAGAAGCCTTACCACCAATATTAATTTTGTATCTCACAAAGACAGGTGGTATATATAAATATTCACAGGTAATTGTTACGCTGCCACCCAGTGGACGCCATACACCGTCTACGCTGGAAAGGTAACGCTACAAAACAATTACTGACATTTTTATGAATGATGGGGCTGCTATCAATTACAACCAAACTTTTAGCTTGATTTGTACGTCTACACCAAGTTTACATTTATAACAGTGCATGCAGTAATAGTAGCGTGGCAAAGACGCTTGACTGAATTTAATCCCTTGCATGTTACAATTAATTCCCATCGCATCAATTTATATATTCTTCCAGATGATAGCTGACAAAACAGACGCAACAAGTGAGGGAAGAGGTCGATGCTTGTGTTGCTTGAGGCATCCTTATCCCAACACAACACAATAGGGTAGATGGAAGTCGGTCCAGGAAGCCCATCTGTGCAACATTCTCATGTTGTCTCAATTACTGCAATTGCATTGTCTTAGGGGAACTATGGCAAAAATTAGTGCAAAATTTCTCTCAAAATAAATAGGTAAGGAACTCGCAAACCCTAGATAGAATCCTCAATTTTAGCTTATTCTACTTTCGAATCCGTTGTTAAAATAAGGCACACACTAATGTTACCGTCCCTTTATTGTTTTGATTTTCTTATTTATTTATTTTATTTTTTTCTCTTGGCAAGGGAGTGAATGGGGAACGTGGTAGCGACGCCATGGCAGAGGTATTCAGGCACCACGGAGTATGGTACAAGAGCAACAAAAATGGGGGAGAGTTAAAGGGGTTTATGCCTCAACATGGCGGTGGCCTATGATCAAATTTATCATTTTATTTCCCCTTATTGTTATCACACATATAAGATCTGTTGTTCATTATCAACATTTGTTGTCACATATCCTATTGTCCACTGAATCTTTTCTTAATTTATTTATTTTTGTTGCAGGCTTTTTTCAATATTTTTGGGTCTTCAAATTTGTTTAATCAAGATTACTCACATTCCACTATATTGGCCAGTAGGAAATTCTTTTGGAGAGAAATTTTACATCCATAAGAAAACATCAGATAACTATATCAGATGTACGCGTTACATAGAATAATAACAGTGCCCATGGTTCCTCTTAAAATTTTAGATACTCGAATAATTTCTGAGGTTTCAGTTAGTATTTCTTTAATTTATTTTAAAGAGTGATCCATTACGTGGGTTTGTAGAGTGGTACAGATAAATTTTACCAATAAAATATAGGTTTTTCCCACACTAATTTCTACCTATTTTCTCTACTTCCAGGTTACTTAGTGAACATGAGCTTTGAAACAAACCCCAAATTATTTCCTTCGACTATGTATCATAAATTATTTTCAACTGATGTTCAGTCCATAACATGTATTTATACTTATTTCTACCACATGATTTTAGATAGAGAAGTAGACCTCTAATCATGTTTTCTTTGTACATATAATTTTAAACTCCAAATAAAATCACATTTGGAACTTTGAGAGAACTAAGAATCTTTTGCAACACCCTTTTAGGAAGTAACTGCACCTTTTCTTTTCTTTTTTGTACTATACAAAATACTAACTTTCAATATAACAATACCAGTGAGGAATACAATGAAAACTTGTCCATAGATTTATTGTACAAGCACATAAGTACTCCCTTTATTTCAAGGTAAGAAGGATATAAAAGAACAAGACTAATACAATAATTCCTTCATTTCAAAGAAAACCTTTCTTTATCTCTTTAAAGCCCACAAGATCCAATTTTCCTCATCTAACTTTCCATATATCAAATGAAACAATTAAAAAACCTTAATTAAGATTTTCCCTCTTCCAGTATTCATTCTAATAAGCTACTAATCTACAATATTATAGAAACATTTAAACAAAATAAATGATGAATAACACCTAGATTAGTAAGGCTTGCTCTCCACCCTACCATAATGGCGTCATGGAGCCTCGTGGGCTCTCGCCATACCCCCGAGCAAGGAAGTCTTTTAGCTCCAAGATGATGCATGGAGCCTTTTCAAATTTTTATAAATAAATAAGAATATCATAACACCAAATTTCATGTATATGGGTTCTCTACTCCTTGTTTCTACCATGATCCATGCAACATACCACCTTCCTACAACAAATAGACAAAAGGGGAAAATGGGGATAAGGAAGAACTTATCTCTTTGCTTTTAAATGAAGGGACTACACTCTTGTATCCATCTTTCCTTACCAAGTCAAACCTTCTTGATCACTATCTTTCCAAAGAGGTAGACTCATCTCCTCCTCACATTCTTTCTACCATCTCATTTCAAGTTCTTCAAGAGGAGAAGTGGGTAACAACCTCCTCTTCCTTCCTCTCTAAGATATATAGGATTTTCAACTTGCAACTCTTGGATGGGGATGTGTGGAGTGTCCTTTTTTTCCATAAATGAGGGTCCTTCCCTTATTAAAGAAGATACATGCACTTGGACAATCCCTCAATCTTTCCATCACATCCTCTCTTCAAAACTCGCCACTTTCCATAATGAGGGCTTTTTAGGGGTCAAATCATGTCCTTGGGGCACTATTGCATGCCTACTTGACCCCTACCACTATGGTATAGACCCTAGAGGGTTTAGTTTTGCATCCCAGCTAAGAAAATTGACCAACAACCCTCTTTAAAGACCCATTTAAGGATCTATCCGAATTTCAAATTGGATAATGGTTTCTAAACCTTATCCCCCAACTTACAACTCACTTGACAAAAAAATAAACTCTCTCAACCCAAAATATAAATCATCTCTTTTATATCAACCCAGACCACCTTACTCATCAACTTGTTAACTTTATATCCTTCTAAGCCTCTAAAGAGGGTCAAATTCATCACCTCAAGCAGATGCCTTTTGATCTACTCAATGGTCTTCCCTTCTCATACTAACTCTTCCTTTCCTGCACATTGCCAGTGAAATCGTAAGAAACAATTATATACCACATTAATTTAATAGCTGAAATAAGATTTAATTTTACAACCATTTCATTTATAATCTCATCTCATATTCATAATTTACAATTTCTAACCCCTTCATGGTAGCATAAGTAAAATGTCAAAATGAAACACAAGAAAATTATCAAATAATCATAGTATTTGTCATCCACAATACATCTTACCATCTATTTAGGAATACATAAAACATATTAGAGATTTACTAATCAAATACAAGATAGGGCCTTACAATTTCATTTGCCCCAAGCAATGATATGTGAGGGGTTGGATTGGGAATGATATATCTCAATAAAATTACAATTATATTGATATTTTAACACAACTAAGGAATTTTCAAATAGATTTTTTTTGGATTCTACTTTTCTTTTATTTTTATTTTTATTTTTTATATATATCGTTAGATAATAAATAAATTTTATTATTTTATATTTTTGAATGTTTTTAGATTTTTTTTAGGTTTGACCATGTTCCGTTCTAAAATAGTGTTTGAGTGCACTCTAGAGAGAATTGAATATGTCACGATCTTCCCAAACTATTCTTCAAGAATTTGTTGTGTCCTTGCCAAGGTCAAACTAGGAATAAGGAGTGACTAAGATGGATGACAATGAGAATGATTGAAAAAAAAATGGGTTGAATGGAGTGGGACCTACCTCCAAGTGTAGGGTACTTATAAAATAGATTGCACATTATGTTAGAAACTATTTTTCATCATGGTAATTTCCCAAGGTGCCATATGAATGGTTTTCACCTATGGATTGATAGATTGCTAAACATACTTCATCATGGTAAACCAATAATACCCCTTTTTAAGTATTTTATTTGCACAACCATACCAATAGTATGTGCCGCACATATTCTATCATGAACATTAATTTCTAAGTTATTTTCTTCTAAATTTAAACATCTTAACAAGTTATCATCATAGTCACTATAATAGAGGGTGTTACCAAGGATATTAAAGTGGGATGCATGTGTTGGATGAAGGATTTGCATTGGTTATATGAAAGAGAAAATTTTAATTTCCATGATAGAAAGGGGAATTAGGACCAATAATATCACTATCCATTTCAAATTATAGGACATCATATGTTGGGATTAATAGTTGTTCAACCAAAAATTGGCATCATTTGTTCAATAAAAATTTAACATTGTTGGGAATCATGTTACATGTCAAGAAAGGATCTAGTAGTTTAGCTTTATATATATATATATATATATATGATCCTTTTCTAACAAATTTTATTCAAAGAATGTCCATATTATTAGTTCATTTATTATAATTTTAAATTTTGTGGAAAGCCCAATTTTGAATAAGAGAACCTTAAAAATAATTTTACATAAAGATGATCACTTTAGTGATATTAATTTCATGCTTTTATTTAGGAGGGTACCTTTTATATCAGAATTTATTTCCATAATAAGAGTTAGTGTACTAGTACTTTTTAGGGTGAAATTTGTATATTGATACTAATTTTTAGTTGGTTTTATTGTGCTTATTATGTTTATTCCAAATCAACATCTATATTTGTTTAGCATAATCATATAGTATAGAATACACATGCTTATCATCTATAAAAAATTTTAAGGTTTAGTAATAGATGACTTCATAGCACATTTTATTCATATCATTCACTAACCATCTTCTATGTAATAATATGATAATGTTTTCATTAAATTTTTATTGAAGAAGAATAATTTTTCTTTTAACACTAAGAGTTTATATGAATATGAAAATTATAATATTTACAAGATGGAAGATCTAGTATATAAAATCGTATTAGCTCTTTGAGCATCTATAGTTATAATTATGCTATTTATTAGCAAAGTATTTAGATTTGATCTAACTTTGAATGAAAATCCTTGATAAGATCTATAATTTATGAAATAAAATTATTGATGAAATTAAAGTGATAGATTTAATAATATCCTAGCTATTTTTGGTGAGTTATAATGTAGATTCAACTTAAACTATTGAGGATAGTAGCTAAATTACAGGGGGAGAAATGTTATGAAAGGTTTTCTCCAAAGTGAAAATAAAGTTATGAAAGAATTAAAAGGAGATATAAAAATAAAGGATAATATGATCCTTTGGTTAAAATGGAGATGAATAAATAATATTTATATAAAATCTTTTAAAAAGGGGAGGAATAAATGTATTTATTTAACAATTACTTTAAAAAAATCATTGTGAAAGGGTGTGATGGTTTGAAAACCAATCCTTAATATTTATATAAAGCATTTATTTGAGACTTGGAAAGGGAATGGAGAACACTCAAAGAAGAAGGTGGTTTGGTGGGCTATGAGCATTAGAGAGGGGCACACAAGAGTGTCCAAATCAAGGTACAAGGTACACTCAAGACTGTCCTAGCTAGGGCATGGTGCAAGTAGGCACACCTTTCTATGCAAGTAAGCATAGATTGTGTTGTTAAATAGGTCTTCCAAGTGTGCTATAGTGAAGGCCAATGCCGATAAAATATTCCAATGGTAAGAGTGACCTTTCAAAGTGTTGTGATTTAGATAAGTATTGAAAACCATTGATATTAAAAGATATTGGGAGTATATGATAACTATGTTAATATATGATTGAAACATATGGTTGTGCTATGAAATTTACTATGCTAATAATTTATTTTAGAGTTCTTATTTTAGTGTATAAATTATCACATATGGTTGTGTTTGATTGGTAAACTTGCAATGTGAGCTACTTTGTATTAACTTAAAAAAAGGAAATTGCAATTTATATACAAAAAATAGGTCTTAGCTTGGGATTCTATGAGTAACTAATTCACCCTATTATGATCTAGGAGACTAGAAAAATATTGAGTAGTCTATAGCCTTATACAATTTTCTTCTTTACATATTTAGCTATATTAATGCAGTATTATGATTTCACTAATATTTGTATTCTTCAACCAGAACCTAGTTTAAGAAGGCATACATCCATTCAATGCCAAATATGGGCTCAATATTTGTCATCTTACTTAGGAAAGAGTAGCCCTTGGAAACCTTGACTCATTGATTCTCCAATGTTGTTGTCATAAAATTCACCATAAAGGGGAGTTGTAACACCTCCTCATTGTCATTTAGAAGACTATGAATATCTCGCTAATGATGGATTCCAAAGTTAGGCCTCACCACACCTAGAATCTTGTCCAGACCTCTAAGGAACTCTATTTTGATTAATTCCTTACCCATGCCTCACACCATCTCTTTTGGCTCTCCTAATTCTAAAAGGGAGGCCACAAATTTTGAGTCAATATTCGTATTGAACCTATATCTATCTTCTTCCACCAAAAATTTGATGCCTAAAACCTATTTAATTATGATCAACTCACACATATATTGAGTTTTAAAGACCATTTTTAGCCTGTGTTTTGTTTTAACTCCTAAAAAAATCATTTGTCTTTTTTAACAAACCAACCTTACAGGTGTGCCTATCACCCTATGCTATAGTTGCAAATCTATGAGAAGTGTTTTCTTTCATCTATTTTTTTTCTTTAATAAGATCCTAATGCCTCCTTCGCATGAATCACTACCTAGCCCAACCTGGAGAGGAGTACAAAAATCATTTCACCAACCTCATTTGTGATTCTTTGCTTTCATTTTAATGACATTTTGGCCTTGGTATTTTAAGAATTCCTGAGAAACCTTTAGAACTCCTTATTCATTATAAAATATGTTGAGTGTCTTATCAAATCCATTAATGGGAGATTGTGCTAGGCTCACCTTGTTAGAAAATTATTTGAGGTGACATGGGATTTAACTACATTGTTCAATATTTAATATACCATTTGCTTCTAGGTTGGAAAGTCTATTAGCCTCCATGTTTTCCTCCTTATAAACATGATTCATTATGAAGCTCTAAATTGTTGCTAAAATATCTAAGATTGTCTCCAAGAGACCTTTTAGTTTTGATTTTTGTATTATCCCTTTCCAAATAGAATTTATGATCAGTGCAGAGTCACCTTCCACCTCTATGTATGAGATCACGTGACTTTGGCAAAGCTCTAAACCAAATATGAGGACTTGCATCTTTGTAGTGTTTCTTTTCCCCTCTTGTAATAGAATGAAGACTCTACATAGTTTTGTACATCTCCATTCATGAATTATGCAACCAGTACCAAAGGCACTAGGGTTACCTCTCAATGCTTCATTGAAGTTTAGCTTACACCAACCCTAATTGGGAGGTACCCACTTGGCCTCTACCCTAGATTTAGAGGATGCTTCACCCCCCACCCCACACACCAATAGAGGGTACATACCATATCCATTTTTATTATATGGTTATCCCAAAGTGTCCAAATACTAAGTTTGGATTCTAGTTTTGTGTTCTATTATTTTCTAATTCTACAATTGTAGCTTCTACTTTATTCAAGAAGGAGGGTATGTTCATTTCTCTTCCCTTCAATATTCTCTTATTCTTCTCCTTCCATATTTACTAAATCATAATTAAGGGGATTATTATCCAAAGACATGATAGCATTGCTTCTTGTATAATGTTGGCCTTGAGACTTGAATGAACTCAAAATATCATTTGGTAGGGTGCATACACATCCTAATTTGGCACATAGACATCTCTACCATTCTTGATTAAATTCATAACTAAGGAGAAAGTGGTTTAGTTCCTCTTATGAACTTCTTCAAAGTGAACACCTTGAAAGGCCATGAAAGCCCATTTTTAACAATCTATCTACTATTAGGATCCTCCTTTGTAGGGCTTCCCGTGCAAAATTCCCTTCCTTAGGGAGACATAATTTATTCTAGAAAATATGAATAGGAATCTCTATTCCCCCAACGCTTGCCTCTAGTAACCTATACCCTTCTTTTATATTGTATTGGCACCTCTTTTCCCCATGCCTTATTAGCTTGTTGTTACCCTACCTCAAGGCTATGCTTTTGTTGATTAATATAATTTTCAAGAGATTTACCTCTTGGTATAAGATATTCAAATTTTAAGCTTTTTACATTGCCACTATGCAATTCCATCTCTATGGATCACCTCCATGTAATTCCTCACCTTAGGCCCCCAATTTCACTCAAAAATTCTTCTAATCTGGTTTGATACCTCTATTTTATTGAGGGGAGGGTATCCACCCATGAGTCCTCCCAAAAGAGGGTAGTCTTCCCATCATGTATATCCCATGTGAGGTAATCAATTATAATTGATCTGTAATTCATTATAAAATTCAATATTCTTGAGCCCCAATGTATTCTTTTTCTTATTGAAATATTTGAAGGATCAAGGTTGTCAAATTATTTTATATTGTAATAATTTTACCCACTTTAGCTTTAGTTCAAATATCTTCCATACTAACTTTTCCCCCATATATTTATTTTCTAGTATTTGTCTCTTTAAACCTATAGACACTCAAATTTGTCCTCATAATTCTCACAATATTCATCTATTGATTAAATAGATATTATTATTTACTTAATCAATTCATTCAATACTTTCTTCTATTCATGCATTTCATCAAATCATTAAACTACCTCATGCTCATTCACTATCCATTTACATAAACAAACATATCCATCCCATGGTCATTCACTAATTGTTTGCATAATGATCATTCTCATTTATTTCCTTTCATAATTTGTCTCATAAACATTCATTTTTGTTTCCATAATAAAACATAATCGTTCATATCATAATAAATCCTTTATCATAGTCATCAACTATTGTTTCATAGTAAACTAATTATCACAATATTTACATTAAATCATTTCATTTGCATGAATCGTTCACTTCATATTGCATTTCATTAAATCATTAAAATATTATAAGCATCTATCCATACTATAAGCATTTATTCATTCAATAATATTATAAGCATTTAATCATTTGCATAATCAACCATTTAATCCCTAAATTATTTCATATTCATCCATTTGCATTAATCATTAAAATGCATTCATATATTTCATTAAATAATTTAAAACTCATAAATCAAATTCCATGAAATTAGCTTAAAATTGCACATTAAATTCATAAATCAATTTCCATAAAATTAGCTCAAAATTGCACAATTTGAGCTTCCAGACATGAATCATGGCATAAATCACTCCACTCATTTCTCATTTCTCATTTTCACATTATGCATTCATCTATAAAAACCTCCTCCTCACTTTTTGGGGACACACATTTTTACTTTGAAATTTGATTTCAATCTCTCTTCCACCCATCATAGCTTCTTGTTGCACTTGTGCTCATAAAAATTTGAGAGCATCAAATGCATAAATCAAGAATCATGGTGAAATAGGAAAACAATGGACCTGGTTTTCCTTTGAATGCATTTATTTTAGTTTTGCATAGTTTAGTTTGCATTTTGCATTTGTATTCATTTGGAAAGGCTTTATTGATGATATGTTGAAATTTTGATTTGAGTTTATAGATTAAATCATTTAGCTTCTTCAGTTTTAGGATAAATAAAATGGTGAACCTGAAGTGAACGCCTAGATGCCTGGATGAATATTTTCACATTTTGCATGCACACTAATCTGCAAAAAAATATTGAAAGGCAAATCTGATATGATCTACATTTTGCATCAATTTCTTTTCATTTGATATTATCTACATTTTGTAGAGCGTCGATTTCTTCACATCTGAATATGATATATATTTTGCACGATCAACAACTCCAAATCTGATATGATATACATTGTCTCATTTTGTAGTTGAAAGGCAAAATCAGATATCAATTTCTTTGCAACAAGTTACATTGTGAAAGCATTTCAAAATACAATAAAAACTTTAATTCAAACAAAAGCGAAAACAAAAAAAAATTAAAAATGTATCACTTGCATGACTCAGTTTTCAGTGATTTATGAGCTTGTAGCACAAATCTTTGATTTGAATCTTTGAATAATGAATAACACCCCCAAAACATTTTATCCTGCAATTTCATTTTAAGTATCAGTTTTTAGTTTTAACATTTAAACTAGATTTTTAGTTTTTAACATTTAAATTAGATTTTAGTTTTAGCTTTTTAAAATTAGATTTTAGTCTTAACATTTAAATTAGTTTTTAACTTTTAAATTAGATTTTTAGTTTTTAACTTTTAAATTAGATTTTAGTTTTTAGCTTTTAACTTTTAATGTAGAGTTAGCTTTTAATTTTTAAATTAGATTTAGCTTTTGTTTTTAGCTTTTAACTTTTAATAGCTTTTTCTAAATTAGATTTAGCTTTTTTTTAATTTTGATCTTTTTAAATTTAGTTTTATTTTAGAATGTAGATTTAATATAGATTTAATTCAAATTTAATTTAATTTAATCTAGTTTGGATTAATTTTTTCATTTAGAACAATTTTTAGAACTAGATTAATTTTAAGACTTAGATTAATTTAGATTAATTTTAATTAACTTAGACTAATTTTTAATTCAATTTAGAGTTTTAGTTTCTAATTTAATTTAGATTTTTAATTTTTAGATTTACTATTTAATTTAGATTCTTAACATTTTAATTTAGTCTCTAATTTCCCATTTAGTTAGATTTTTTTTAATTTAGTTTAATTTTTACTAATATAGTTTAGATTTTAGTTTTAGATTTATTTTCTTTAGTGTGAATTTTAAAGTTAGAATTAGATTAAATTTAGATTTTAATTTAATTTAGAAGTAATTTAGATTTAGATTAAATTAATTTTGTTAGGATTTATGTTAGTTTTTATTTTGGTTTAGTTTTAGTTTTGTGACTAATTTTGTTAATTTGGTTTTTTTGCAGGTTCGCATGTCAAAGGCTCACAAATATAAATATACGTTTGATGAAGATTTGAAATCAAAACTACTAACTAGTTTGGTGTAAGACGCGGTCAAAGGAATGTGATTTGAAACTGAGTGTATTCATTTTATTAGATCACATTTTTCAATTGGTGTTTTAAAATGAACAATTGTCTCCTCTCACATAGGCTTAACTAGGAGGTCAATGAACACTATTTGTTGTGTTTGAAGGATGGTAGGTATTATGCTCTCACCTTGTGCAAACTCGATGATTAGAAAGCTAGACCCATCTATTTTTGTGTTTATAACCTTAGAGGGGTCTGCCTCGAAAGAGGGAACGACTCCAACAGGTTTTTCACTCAGGCCAGTATATAAAAGGATGAGACTAAACTGTCAAGTCCTCATGGTATGTAGGCCTTAGCCATGCAATGCCATTCAAAAATAGTTACCTACCTTTTCTTTTAAAGGTATAAGAGTCCCTAGTAGAGTGGTTAAATCCTTAAGTGGCTTGTTGTACGCTTGCGAGGTGCCATGTCCCTGAGTATTCACTAGAACCCTCTTGTGTTAGAAGCCAAAATCCCTTCTATTTGCTAGTGCAACAATAGTCATTGTGAAGGAATCCACATTCTCACAGTTCTTAGTAGACATGACCAACCCGCCATGGGAGATTTATGGGGGTTGGAAGCTTGGTTGACCTAAGAAGTGAGTGCACTATAAGGGGGAGCCCTTGTGGCCAAGCTTCTAGATTCATCTGCTAAGAATAAGTGTGGTTGGGGAAACCCATGTGGAATGTAGCACATATAGTCCTTGCCAACCTTAGGATTTGTGCTTGTATTGTTAAAATCAAACACTTTGTTTGATATGTCTTGCGTGTGTGTTCAAAAATAGACCTCAAACAAACATCACACCAAGTAACTTGCAACATCTCAAACTTTACAAACCTCAAAAGGTGCAAAAATACAAACACCCAACATGAACCTATCACTTAGATTTCTTGAGGCCGTCATCCTTCAATTCTAATCTTCCAATCCTTTCATTCCACCTAGTCCTTGCATTTCATCCTAGTCCTTGCATTCCACCTAGACCCTGCATTTCACCTAGCCCTTGCATATTCATGGACCTTACATATTCATATCCCTTTCATCCTAGTCCTTGCATATTCCTAGTCTTGCATACATAGGTCACATTGCATAGTCCTTGCATACATATATCATTCCACCTAGTTCTTGCATGTTCAACCCCTTTGCATATCATGACCATATCACCTAACCTTTACATGTTCCAAGAATTTATTCCTTTACATATTCATCATCGATCAAATCAAAACTTTAGCTTGCACTTAGGCTACTCTTCCTAGGTCTTGAAATCAAACCATTGATTATCTTTCACCTACATCACTCGAGGTTCATAATCCTTGAGTTAGGGAACATATCATTATCCTTGAGAGGGAAATCCTTTTGGAGTGCATCATCTCCTACATACCCTCTCTTGATCATTTTTCCTTGTGTCTATCCATCATAGCACAAGTAAATCCTTTACACTACAACCAACTTCAAACCTAGAGTTTCCCTTGAGCTCTTGTATTCTTAGCTTGTCATATCATACCATACCATTTTCATATCCCATATTAGAATTATATCCTTTTCATTTCATCCTAGTCTTAGGTCTCATGCATTACCTTGGATTGAAAATTAGAACAATCACCTATGACCCCTAGAACAAGAGAAAAAATGTTTCAAGAGGAAGGGAACCCTTGGGGAAAAGAATTTGATGAGGAAGATCACATTAGTGTTGCAACTAGTGAAACAAGTGAAATTGATAGTGAATAAATAACATAATTCACCATAAATGAAGCTCTTAACGATAATAGATTCACTAAAGTTCTTACGGAGGTAGTCAAACATAACCCACAACAATACTTCAAGGCCCTTGTTGATGAAGGAATCAAAATGCCTCTCGATTTTGACATACCATTACTCACAATGAATGACCAACCTAAATCTAGTGAATCTAAGCATCCCAAAACAAACAATGATGGTAGGATCAAGGATCATAGGCCCTTTTATCTACAACCTGGTTACAAGAGATCTTCAAAGACATCAAAACCTGCACCTACAAATGATCCTATTTTCGATGAGCTTAGAACATTGAGACAAGAATTGGATACTCTCAAGAATAGTAAAACATCGAATCACAAATTCTCCATTAAAGATATATGTCCTTATCCCTTCGATCCAAGCATACCAATGCCACCTTTTCCTAACCACTAGGACATACCAAAACTTGACAAATACAATGGAAAAGGAGATCCTAAGAACCACTTAAGACAATTTTGTGCCACTACCATGGAATTTGTAGTTGATGAAACGAACCTGATGAGATTATTCCCTTGTTGTCTAGGAGGAGAGGCTATGGAATGGTTTTCACAATTACCCCCGACCATCAAATCTTTCCAAAAATTGGCTAATAAATTTATCTCCAATTATAGTTTCAATTGTGACCTTAAAGTGACCATGACAAACCTTTTCAACACCAAACAAAAACAAGGTGAATCTTTTGTGTCATTTTTATAAAGATGGAGACATTTAACAGAACGATTGCCTTATGCCATTCCCGATCAGGAATTGGTTGATCTCTTTTGTCAAAATTTGAACAAATAAATTGGAAGGGAACTTCGCCTCAAATGCTTGAATTCCTTTGATGAAGCCATAGAGATGGTATTTTGTATTGAACAAACTCTTATCAATGATGGGACTATTAAACTTAATAATGAAAAAGATCAAAAAATGAATTCAAACAACAAGACACCTTTTTGGGTTAAGAACAAGAATGTATTCAATGACGGAATTGTTGATGCAAAAACAACTAAAACACCATCACCTGTTTACAATCTCAAAGGTCCATCTTCAAATAAAGGAAAAGAAAAACAAAGAAGTTTCCCTAAAAAAGATTTTACACCATTGGGACAATCACTTGAATCTGCATTAAAATAACTTCTTGAAAACAATATAATAACATTACTCAAAATAAAGGAATATAATCCACAAGTCAAACCCCCATGGTGGAATGAAGATCACTTTTGCGACTATCATAGACACAAAGGACATAAGGCAAATAGTTGCAATAAACTTTGACATTTAATACAAGACCTTATTGATGACGATAAGATATCAATTGATGGACACACTCCTTTTGGTAACTCTGATTGCAAGGTGTTTAAAAATCCTTTCCCTAAGCATGACAAGGATAAAGGAAAGTCTCTTGAATCTAGTGATGGTGTAAATTATACTACTGCAAAGTATGACTATACCATACATAACATCAGTGAGGTTGATAATCATGTAAACACTTTCATTATAAAAGGCAAAGAACCTAATTGCAAGGTTACTACCTGCAAAGGCACAGTTACCCTTAAAGGTCCTAATGAAAAAACCCGCTAAACTAGATTTGCAATATAACCTCATAGAACATTTAGGAAAAATGCCCATGCAAATTTCTATACTTGAGTTGCTACACCTATCTCCTAAGCATAAAGCTATCCTAGATAAAGTGCTTGCTACTACTACAGTACCTACAGACCTACATGTAAGTCAATTCCAAGCTATGGTGGGACACATCACCTCTCCTCATACTCTCACATTTACTGAAAACTATGATGCATCCCTTCAACAACTACATAATGCAGCTTTACACATTGATGTCTTCATCCATAATGTTAAGATCAAGCGAGTTCTGATAGATGGAGGAGCAAGCCTTAATATTTTTACTCAAGAATTGATCACAAAATTAGGGTTCTCTAAAAATGTAGTTGATCCAAGTAAAAATATTACCATAAAGGCATATGATGAAGAGGAACGCATGTCTAAAGGATCAGTTACTCTACCAATTAGAGTTGGCCCTGTGGTAAAGGATGTGGTTTTCCAAGTCCTTGATCTCCCACTAACCTACAATATCCTCCTTGGAAGACCTTGGGTTCATGCAATGCAAGCAGTACCTTCTACATACCATCAGTGCATTAAATTCCCACACAATGGTGTTGAAATCACCATACGAGGAGATCCCAACCCTTTCATGTATTGCCATAATCTAAGCCCTAAAATTGAAATCACAATCCCAAGCAACCATGAATCATTTCCTTCCCAAGCATATGTTGATCCTGAGTCCTTAAAAGCATCCTCCTCAAAATCCAATGAAACTGCGATAAAAATACAAGTAAAAGAACAAGGAGTAGGGGAATATACCTTGAATCTTTCCCTTTGCATTGGAAAGCTACCTTTATCTCCCCACACCTACAGAAAACCATAGATGGCTAAGACCACATCAAATGTAGATACTACAGTGATTTGTAAATCAACTACTTTCAAAAAATGGGGAGCCCTTTATAATGAAACAAAACAAGTTGATCTCCTGAAATGGTTATACAAAGATGAAGATACAAAAAAGGAACAAACTGAAATAAAGATACCTATTGAACAATATGGTAAAGGATTTGATCTTTTGAAACAAATGGGATATGATGGTAAAAGTCATCTTGGCTTATAGAAACAGGGTATCTTAGAACCAATACAACCTACTTATATGCAAAAATTCATTGTTTTAGGATATGATACTCAAAAAGATAAGACCTTGAGTACTGTGTGTGCTTCAAGTAACGAAGTAGAATCCTCTAATGCTACACAGATAAATAAGGAAAGTGACATCGATGACTTTATTGACATTTATGACTATGATAGTGTCCCTACCCCTAAACCCGATCATAATATTTGTACCCTTGAATCCATTCAAAATTTTGACTTGAATCATGATCCTTTACCCCTGGTTCACCCCAAACTCATTGATTTTGATCAAAAAGGACGACCACAACTAGATGTATTTGAAAATGATGAGGCGATCATAAAATTCTAGGAGCATGAGAAGACACACCTCTTGAGGACCATAAAGTAGGATTCATCATAGAACTCAACAATGTGGCTTACTTTGGGGGGAGTGCCAACCCTTTCAGTCGCAAAATTATTGAAAATATAAATAGGTCTTCTAGTGAAAACTGCTCTGCAAAGCTATTAGACTCAAAAAAAGTAAAAATAAATGACGTATCCAAGGGTGAAAACCTCTCTGAGGCACCCGAGGATGGAAGTCTTGACACACTTCCCTTAGCAGTATATCATGAAAAATCATCTATGTTGGTGGAGAAGACAGTACCAACAAGTCTGGGCACAAAATAATAACCAAAGATAATTCATCTAGTAGAATAATTAACACCTGAAGAGAGAATAGAGCATATATAGTTTTACAAGGAAAGACAAGTTAACTTTGTGTGGTCCCATGCAGATATGCCAGGACTTGATCCAGATCTAGTAATGCATCACTTGTCTTTACCACTGGGGGAAAAACCTGTTAAAAAAAATTTGAGAAAAATGCATCCACACATTGCTCTATTGGTAAAAGTTGAATTAAAAAAGTTGCTAGATGTGGGATTTATAAGACCTATTGATTATGTTGATTAGATTTCAAATTTAGTACCAGATTCAAAACCTGATGGGGGCATCTGAGTTTGCACATACTTCAGAGATTTAAAAAAATCTTGTCATAAGGATGACTTCCCACTTCCAAACATTAACATGATATTGGATTTGATAGTGAGACACAAAATTCCATCCATCATGGATGGTTTCTTAGGCTACAATCAGATTAAAATTGATCCTGGAGATAAAATTAAAACAACATTCACTTGTCCTTTGGAAACCTTCTATTGGAATTTCATGCCCTTTGGGTTGAAGAACGTTGGAGCTACATACCAAAGTGAAATGACCACTATCTTTCATGACCTGATGCATACCTATTTGGAAGATTATGTAGATGATTTGTTGGGAAAATCCTACACCAAAGCTGGACATCTAGAGATCATGGATAAAATTTTCACAAGATTAGAACAATATAAGGTCTGGTTGAATCCAAAGAAATGTGCCTTTAGAGTAACCTCTAGGAAACTCCTTGGGTACATTGTCTCATCTAAGGAATTGAAGTTGATCCTACAAAAATAAAGGCTATACTTAAAATGACTTCACCTAATAATATCAATCAGATGAGATCATTACAAGGAAAGCTTTAGTCTATATGCCACTTTATAGCACAACTCGCAAATAAATGTCAACCCTTTCAACATCTGTTACACAAGAATGTTTCATTTAGATGGGATGACAAGTGTGAACAAGCTTTTCAGAAAATCAAAGAATATCTAATGACACCACTAGTAATAGTACCTCCTACAGATGACAAGCCTTTAATTTTGTATATATCCACAACCACCACAGCATTGGGGGCACTTTTGGCACAACTTGATTCTGAAGGAAAAGAACGTGCAATCTATTACATTATCTACACTCTAGTGGGATATGAGCTCAACTATAGTCCTATTGAAAGAGAATGACTTGTTGTAGTTTTTTCATCACAGAAGTTGTGACATTACATACTTACACATTAGACAAAGCTCATTGCAAAAATTGATCCTCTTAAGTACCTCTTGAACAACATAGCACTCATAGGACAATTGGCTAAATGGGTGATGATTCTTAGAGAGTTTGATATTGAATACATAGAACTAAAAGAAATCAAAGGACAAGCTATAGCAGATCAACTTATTGATGCTCCTATGACAAATAATCATCCTCTTATTACATACTTTCTTGATGAATCAATCTTCAACATGGAATCTACACATCTTTGGACTTTATATTTTGATGGCTCCTTCACACAAGGTGGTTCTAGTGTTGGCATTCTCTTTGTCACTCCACAAGGAGATTGTATACCTAAAGCTTATAAGATATAGTTTCCATGTACCAACAATATTGTAAAATATGTGGCATTACTTTTTGGGCTCTGTATAGTTGTGCAATAGAAAATCCTAGAGTTGTGTGTTCTTGGTGACTCTCAGCTAGTGATTAGACAAGTCAATGATGACTATAAAACAAAAGATGAAAAATTATTGCCTTACAAAAGAATGGTGGATGACTTCAAGGCCTATTTCACATCGATCTCGTTTGATTAGATTCCCTGAGATAACAACAGAGTTGTTGATGCAATGACAACAATCGGTTCACTTATGGAAATGCCAAGTAATGTCGTCTACTGTGAGTTCTTGGTGGAACCTCTTTTGGAACCTGCTTACAATATACCACAATCTGAAATGATTTTTCTTATTGTTGGTCCTAATTCTCAATGGTATGGGGATATTTATACCTATCTTTAGGATAACACCTTTCCATCGGACCTATCCAATAAATCCTGTAAAACCTTTATTCGTCAAGCTTCCTACTATGTCATCTTAGTTGATACCCTTTACCGCCGAGGTATCGATGGTACTTTACTCTGATGTCTTGAGCATGACGAGGTCAAAACTGCTTTATGAGAAGTACATGAAGGTATATGTGGAGCACATTCTAGTGGTCCTACTTTAGCCAAGAAACTCTTGTGTATGGATTATTATTGGCCTACAATGGAAAAGGATGCTTATCAGTTTGTTAAAAAATACAAGCAACGTCAAAAACATGCAGACTTGATACATGCTCCTACACAAGAATTGCAATCTCTTGCTACACCATGGCCCTTTTATCAGTGGGGACTCGATCTCGTGGGCAAGATCCATCCACCTTCATCCAATGGTCATAAATTCATTCTTGTTGCCATAGACTATTTCATGAAATGGATTGAAGTTGTTCCTCTCACTCATATCACTAGAAAACAAATAGCCACTTTCATATTGAACTACATCATCTGTCATTATGGTGTTCCTCTATCCATCATCATAGATAATGGTTGTCCATTCAAAAATTAGGATGTATGTGAACTCTGTGAGAAATTTCATATACAACATCATTTTTCCACACCTTACTATCCTCAAGGTAACGGCCAGGTTGAGGCCTCTAACAAAACCATTCTCAAGATTCTTAAAAATATGGTCAATGAAGTTGGTCGAGATTGGCATATTGAAATAAATCCTACCTTGTGGGATTATCGCATGAGTGTCTGCACTCCCATAGGTGCTACCCCCTATGCCATTGTCTATGGATCTGAAGCCATCTTTCCCATTGAGATCGAGCTGCCCTCTTTGCACATCTCCTTGCACAATCAAATCAATGATGAAGAATATCGAGTTTCCTATCTGCAGGAGTTGGAACTATTGGATGAATGAAGACAAACTGTTGTCGATCATCTTAGAGCATACCAACAGCGGATGTGCTGAAGCTATAATCAGAAAGTGAAGCCATGTACATTTGAGATTGGGGATCTTGTCCTTCGTGAAAATCCTTGCAATCAACAAGATAGAGAAAAGAAGGGTTAATTTGAGCCTAATTGGTTGGGTCCATACGTTATCACTGTTGTGTATGGATTTGGGGCATACCAGTTATCTACTCCGAAAGGTGAATTTCTTAGTGATCACATCAATAGTATGCACATTCGCAAGTTTTATACTTGAATGCTTCCGAGGGTATAATCTTTTCAAAGTTTTGAAAAAATACAAAAAAATGAGAAAAAGACCTGAAAAAAATACAAAAAATAAATAAATTGAATGATGAAAAAAGAAAAGAGAAACCAATTCATTCAATGGTGAAAACCACTTCGGTGGCACCTTGAGCAAGTACCATGGTGAAAATCAAGAAATTGATGCCATGTGTAGAGGCTTTGCTCCTCTTTCCTTTGGAGCTCTACTTCATCTTTTCATCTCATTTTCATTTACTGTCCACTTCAAAAGGACCTTTTCACACTCACCGTGGCTTGTGAATTGTTTGAAATTCCCCTCGCTTGCTCACTTTGCCATGCGTACTAGGCTGGTCCTATCCCTCACTAGGGCATCTCCTTAACCTTAGCTATTGGTTAGGATATTGAGCATCTCGTGGTCAAAGAAACTACCTCCTTTATTTGTCTGCTTGCTTGTGAATTGTCTCTTTACATCGTAAAATGTCTTGAAAAATCCCAAAAAAAAAAAATGTCCTAAAAAAATCCAAAAAAATCACATAACTTCAAAAATCCCTAAATAGTTACACTTTCAAATCATCATACCGCTTTGCACTTCACCAAAATCAAACACGCCAAGATTGGAAATCAAGCAAACATTATAACATACCTATCAATCCATCTTTCACATCCAACCAAACCCATAAACTGTAACAAGAATCAGTTCTATATCGAAGCATGATGCCTATTTGTATGTTGATCTTTTCTTGCTTTATGATTTTTATCTTTGGTGGCATGCCTTTTAGCTTCTCTAGGATGTCTTGGACTAGAGAGGTGAGGATGGGGCATGTTCACTTGTTGTCTGTGGATTGTTTCTTATTCACATGATGACTCGTCTTAGGACATGGTTGTCTAAAACCATTGAGGACCTATGAGTCTAGTGTGGGTAAGAAAACTCCTTGTCTGATAGTGTCTTCCATGCAATAAGTATTCAGGTCATCTAAGGTCCTTATACCTAGATGCTTATACTTCATTACTAAATAAAAATGCAAATAGTATTTAGGTCGTCTAGATGTACATGTTATCTAAATGCTTATACTAATTTGTGACATAATAAGCTCGATGATGATAAAAGCACTTAAAAGGCACAAAAGGCTTCATCACCTTCATTTTCTTCCATCTTGCATTTCTTCCATCTACCATTTCTTGCATTTCATTTTCTTCATCTTTCTTATCGTAGAGAAATCAATCAATTGTTTTATCCAATTGATATATGTCTCTTGACTCTAATCGCAAATCAATCAACTTGCTTCTCAAAATCTCATGACCCCTTAATCAATCATTTCATCTCCTTGTCTGGTGTAAGCATCATTCTCAATTAGCTTAATCAGCTCATCAACCCGGCTATACTGATCATTTCCATCAATTGTTTAGTTACACCTATCAACTGTCCATTTCCATCAAATGTACATCAATGCTTTATCACTTGTGCAATATTAGGTATCTAATCATTTTCTATACATCTATCGAGAGATTAATCTTCTTACAATCTGTCGGATCAATCTCTCAAGGGGGCATATAATTCTTATCATAATCCTTACCAGGATATCTCTAGGGCATGTATCAGTTGATCAATCTTTTTCTTTGAAACAACATGACAATCTGCATTGTCTCAAAGAGGAGAAAAATGTACACACTCAAATTTGTCCTCATAATTCTCATGATATTCGTCTATTGATTAAATAGATATTATTATTTCCTTAATCAATTCATTCAATACTTTCTTCTATTCATTCATTTCATCAAATCATTAAACTGTCTCATGCTCATTCACTATCCATTTACATAAACAATCATATCCATCACATGGCCGTTCACTAACTATTTGCATAAATGATCATTCAAGTTCATTTCCATTCATAATCTGTCTCATACATATTCATGTTCATTTCCATATTAAAGCATAATTGTTCATATCATAATAAATCCTTTATCATAGTCATCAACTATCTTTTCATAATAAACTAATTATCATAATATTTACATTAAATCATTTTATTTGCATGAATCATTTACTTCATATTGCATTTCATTAAATCATTAAAATATTATAAGCATTTATCCATACTATAAGCATTTATTCATTCAATAATATTATAAGCATTTAATCATTTGCATAATCAACCATTTAATCCCTAAATCATTTCATATTCATCCATTTGCATTAATCATTAAAATGCATTCATATATTTCATTAAATAATTTAAAATTTATAAATCAAATTCCATGAAATTAGCTTAAAATTGCACATTAAATTCATAAATCAATTTCCATGGAATTAGCTCAAAATTGCACACTTTGAGCTTCCAGACATGAATCATGGCATAAATCACTCCACTCATTTCTCATTTCTCATTTTCACATTATGCATTCATCTATAAAAACATCCTCCTCACTTTTTGGGGATACACATTTTTATTTCGAAATTTGATTTCAATCTCTTTTCCACCCATCACAACTTCTTCTTGCACTTGTGCTCATAAAAATTTGAGAGCATCAAATGCATAAATCAAGAATCATGGTGAAATAGGAAAACAATGGAGCTTATTTTCCTTTGAATGCATTTATTTTAGTTTTGCATAGTTTAGTTTGCATTTTACATTTGTATTCATTTGGAAAGGCTTTATTGATGATATGCTGAAATTTTGATCTGAGTTTATAGATTAAATCATTTAGCTTATTCAATTTTCAGCATAAACAAAACCAACCCCACCATCCTCCTTCAATTTATAAATTCTTTCCCATGAACCTAAAGCCAATTTATCCTTCTATGAGGATCCTTTCCAAAAAAAATCCCTCATTATATGTGTTAATCTTCGATTCACCCCACTTGTTAGAGATAACCAGGACATTAGGTATATGGGGATTGCATAAATGGTTTCTTTGAGCATTATTATCTTGTTTACCTAAAATAGCTACCTCTATTTCCATGATACCACCCGATTTGACACTTTTCTACTAATGGATCCTATAACTTGTTTGATATCAACCTTGGTGCCAATGGGAGTCCCAGATAAGTGTTGGGGAACTTTTCGAGCTTGACGTCTAGAACTTTAAGTATCTATTGTTGTTTTCTTAGAGGGGTTGATAGAAGGAATATTTCTAATTTTGAGCCATTAGCCTCCTTCCCCAATGCATTAGAATAATTCTTCAATATTTATTTCATGCATTTGGCTTCTCTCCTCTTTTTTTCCCCAAACAACATCATATTATGTACAAATTTTTGATGTGAGACATGAAGGAGGTTAATTGTTATTTGAATCCCTTTTAGCTTCCTTTCTATCAAAGCCTAACTCATTTCCCTACCTAATGCATCTATCATTAGTGAAAAGATAAATGGGGATAGTGGATCCCCCTAATGAATGCCCCGTGATGACTCAAAAAGGCCTTTCAAAGAGTCATAATTCACTAGCACTTAATACATTGGGCTTACTACATAATTCAAGATCTAGTTTTTCCAATTACTTAAATCCAAATGTATTCAAAATATTGAAAATAAATCTCCAATATGATTTATCATATTCTTTCCTAATGTCCAATTTAGCAACATTTGTTGATTACCATTTCTCAGAGCTAAGTGAACTACTTCTTGTGCAATGGTGACACCACCCAAAATTGATCTCCTAGGCACAAATATTTCCTACTCTTCAATAATTATTTCTAGTAGGGTTTTCTTGAGCCTATTAGCAACTACTTTCACCAATATTTTCTAGATTATATTACATAGGGATATTGGTTGGAAATCTTCTAGGGCTAAAGCTTGCTCTTTTCTAAAATTAAAGTTATGAAGGTATTGTTTATCTCCTTCAACAATTTTCCATTTTTGTAGGAGTCTTTTATTGCTTCACAAACTTCCTTCCCCACAATGTGCCAGTATTTTTTATAGAAAGATGTTGAAAATCCATTTGGTCTAGGCACTTTATCTGGAAGTAGTTTTCATGCTCTATGAAAGCCCTAGTTAAAATTGTGTTATATGTGTCTATTACTAATTTGGGAGTGCTTGATGAGCTCGAAATATGCTCATAATTTGAATATTATGATGTATTTTTAATATCCTTACTCTTATTGCTGATGGTTGTTTTAACTCTTTGATTAAAGGCTTTTTATCTGAAATCGGGTAGTATCCTGTAGCAACACATTCCTATATTCCTGCAGCTTAACATCTCTATGTGTCTGTATTAATTGCCTTGTTTGACCTCACAAATGACTAATATAATACATGTGGTTTTTGGATAATGAAATGGATTTAATATGTGATTAATGAATGTGTATTGTGTTATTTTCCACGCATGCTTTCTTTCGCTTCTGTTGCCATGTGCGTTGCAGGTTGTTGAAGGAAGCATGAACAAGTCAAAGCACAGTAGATCTTGGCCTTGCAGTAAAGTCCATTTCTAGCACGGCATCGAGGAAGTTGTTCTAGCAAAGACTCTCTAACCGG
Organism: Sequoia sempervirens; assembly: GCA_007258455.2. Taxonomy (NCBI): domain Eukaryota; kingdom Viridiplantae; phylum Streptophyta; class Pinopsida; order Cupressales; family Cupressaceae; genus Sequoia; species Sequoia sempervirens. Next base: position 783,972,984 of record VDFB02281492.1, read on the forward strand.
GTCGTTGGGAGGAACTCTAAATGATCATTAATCTAGGAAGAGTGGAATACTAAATTCTCTCTGAATCGTGTTGAACAGATATGCCTTCATTTATGAGAAGTTTGTTCCTTAATTTCAGGATGCATTTATGTCCACGTCTTTCTCTGTTAGAGTTAGGTAGTTAGTTGCTTTTCTAATATAAATAAGTTTTCCTCCTGCGTGAGTGAGCAACAAAGTGTGTTAAAGTTAGTATTATAATGAGAAACAATGTTTTGTGTTAGTTTTCTTACAAGCAAAACAATCAATGTATATGATTCCAAGTTTATGAATAAAAGCTAATGAAGTTTTAAGTTCAATTCTTGCATAAACTGGTCGATGCTTGCTAAGGGGGGCCACTTAGTGAGTATCTGTAGTTAGTTATTTATCTCATGTTGATTATAAGTTAGATTTCATTCTTGAAGGTTTCAGTGCAAACTCAGTCATATATTGTTCCTACAGCATCGAGAATCCATCCCTGTGTTTGTTCCTGTAACATAAGGCCAGTTCATAGTTTGTTTCTTAGTAATAGTTGTCATGATTTCTACTTTGATTAAGTTATGCTTAAGTTAAGAAGACTTTACATTACATTCCTGCAGCATAAGTAGAATTCCTTCCAAGCATTTATTTCTGGTAAATTGTGACTGAAACTGGTTCTTAGTGCACATACGGTGCCACTCCATTTCAAGTATGCATTCCCTGGTTTGACAATGTAAATGAATGACCATAAGAAGATGTTAATCAGCTGCTAGAATGTCCAATTCCTAGGTTAGGATTTTCCATGACTTTTATATCCTTTTGTGGAATCGACCATTTTTGGCGCCGTTGTCGGGGATGGTGTCAAGCTAAGAACATGTCATAGTCATTGTTAGCAATAGTTTAGTGTGTTTATTCAAGCATTTTCAAATTTCTTTAATTTACGGTTAATTCTATTGCATGGATAGAAGAAGAGACGCTTTGGGAAGATTCCTCCCTAACCTTCCATTCATTGATAACAATTATGAACCAGCTTATAATCTATTTGAGAAAGGAGTAGACCAAGATATCAATCCATTTGTTGAAAACCTGCTTGTTGAATTGCCATTTTCCCCAGCTGACGAAGAACCTCAAGAAAATCCATTTGCTTTGATACTCCATCATGCAAATATGGCACGTAATCCACCTAATAAACCTCCTGCTTTTGAATCCCCATCATTGCTCAGCAAGATAATGATAACCTTAAAAATATTCCTTCTTCATTACTTCCCAAGTTCTATGGACTAGTTATAGAGGACACAGACACTTTCTTGTTTGAGTTTGACATCCTCTCGCAACCATGATTACACTTCAGATGCTCACATGTTGAAGTTGTTTCTTGCTACTTTGAAGGAGGGAGCTCTTAGATGGTTTATGAGTTTGGGAAGGGATGTCTCTCAAGCAGGAATTCAAGTTGATCCTGCAAAAATAGAAGTCATTCTAACTTTGCAAACACCTATGAAACAAAAGGATGTTAGAAGCTTCCTAGGACATGCTGGATATTATAGAAGATTTATCAAATATTTCAGCAAAATGGCTAGTCCATTATATGCCTTATTGACTAAGGATTCTAAATTTAACTAGACTGAGGCCTATGATAAATCTTTCCTACAGCTTAAGAACTTGCTTACTCAGGCACCTGTTCTTCAAGGACCGAAGTGGAGTCTTCCCTTTCATATACACATAGATGCTTCTGATTATGCCATAGGGGTAGTTTTAGGATAGAAAGAGAATTCCATAGAGCATGCCATATATTTCATTAGCAAAAACCTTCAAGTCCCTAAATTAAACTATATTGTCACAGAGAAATAATTGCTAGCAATTGTGTATGCCCTGAACAAGTTTCGACATTATGTCACTAGTTACCAAATATTTGTCCATACATATCATGCAGCAATAAGGTACCTCATGAATAAGCCTGCCATATCTGGCAAATTAGCAAGATGGCTCCTATTGTTGCAGGAATATGAATCACAGTTATTGATAATCCAAGTCGAGCTAATGTGGTGGCTGATTTCTTGTCAAGACTTCAAACAACTACACCTGCCACCCTTGAGGTAATTGATGATAGCTTTCCTGATGAACATTTGTTTTCTATTGCTACTCAAACTCCATGGTATGCAACTATTGCAAATTATTTAGCAGCCAACAAGATCCTAGCCCACTTCTCACCAAAGGAAAGGCAATTGTTGGTAGAGAAAAATTTTAACTTTTCATGGATTGTAGACTATTTATTTTACACAGGACCTAACCAAGTCATGAGAAGGTGTGTTAGGGAAGATGAGACCTATGACATTTTGCATGCCTGTCATGATGAGCCATGTGGTGGGCACTTTGTAGCCAAGAGAATATCTATGAAAGTGCTTGCTACAGTATACTATTGGCCCACACTACACAAAGATGTTGCAACCTACACCAAAAAATGTGATAGATGTCAATGCATGGGGAGACCAACAAGGTCTGATGAAATGCCCCTGTATCCTCAAGTGGTAGTTAGTCCCTTTGACAAGTGGGGCATGGATTTTGTTGGGCCTATTGATCCTCCATCCAATGGGAAATCATACATTTTGGTTTGCACTGATTATGTAACCAAGTGGGTGGAAGTGAAAGCAATGACACATGCTCGTGATAATAAAGTTGTCGAGTTCCTGTATGAACAAATTTTTACTCGGTTTGGAGTCCCAAGGGAACTTGTTACTGATCAAGGAGCTCAGTTTACATCAAACTTAATCACTCCATTGATGAATAATTACAAGATCAAGCACAAAAAGTCTAGCCCCTATCACCCTCAAGCTAATGGTCAGGAAAAGGTTACCAACAGAGAAATTGAGGCAATCCTTACTAAGATAGTATAATTACACAAGAAGGATTGGAGCAGTCACCTTCCTAAAGCAGTCTGGGCCTATAGGACAACATGGAAAACAACTACAGGGTTCACTCCTTTTGAGTTACTCTATGGAAAAACTACCATGTTGCCAATAGCGTTTGAGCATAAGACCTTAAGGACTGCTCTCCAGCTTAAGATTGATATTCCAGAAGCCCAAAAGGAATGCCTCATGTAGTTGAATGCATTGGATGAGTTAAGGAAAGCTGCCCTACAACATACTGAAGCTATCCAGCAGCAAAGAAAAAAATGGCATGACCACCATACCAGAACTAAGCAATTCTCTGTCGGTGATTGGGCGCTGCTCTATGACTCTAGGTACAAGGAAAATCAAGTTAAACTCACCATAAGATGGCTTGGTCCTTATGAAATAGAAAATGTTTTTGACAATGGTTCAGTTCAGTTAGCTACAATAGATCATGTCTGATTCAAGCTACTGGTTAATGGACACCGTCTTAGGTTGTATCATAAGCTAGCATCCAAAGAAGAATTTATGAAGCAGTTTGTTTCAGATGCGGCCACTGATCTTCTTGCAGAAAAAGGCTTCGGCCTTTCTCCTGCAACATCTCTTTAAAATTCTATGTTGCATGCCCATAATAAGGTTTCTTTTTTAAGGAAGCCACTTTCTCCGTTTTTCATCCATCACCACCAATCATTTCCTCTTCTTCCATGTCATCCATCTTACCATACCGCCCTCATTTATGGTTTCAAATTTCATCTATCATTTCATGTTGAGTTGTGATCTTTCCCAACATGTATGAGCACTTATTACAAAGTACGCGATATCTTTTATCGTCACATCATTAATTTATTTCATTTATTCATTAATTGTTATGTACATATCATTCATCATTTCCTGTTCTTCACCTATCCTTTCGTACATGTGTGGACACATGCTAAATTTTTAGTAGGGGACGGGGATAATCCATTTCAACTTTTTCTTATGCCACTGTCACAACTGTTAAGACATTTTTATTTTCTTGTACTTACCAAGTACGACTGCGTGCTTTCATCCTAAACAACAATTAACTACTTGATTTGAGTAGTTTTTAACAATAATTTCATGCAATTATCCTTTGTGTCATTCTTGGAAAAGTAAAGAAAAGTGACAACAGGGCATAAAGAAGCAGGGTAGAAGAAGTTTTTTGAATTTTCAGAAGAAGTTTGAGTTTCAGGAATCTCAGCAGGGATAATTTGTGAATATGGGTGGCTAGTTAGTAAGACATGAGCCTATAGCTCATGAACCCTTGACACAAAATCCTCAAGTGGTTCAAGCATTCAGCAATTGCGGTTGGCTGAATTATTTTCTAAGGATAGATTCCTATAATGAGGAAGTTGCAGGTGATTTTTTGAGAACTCTTTCAAAGGGAGAAGCTATAGTGTGGGGTTTGACAGTAGCCATTATAGAAGAGCAAATTGCAAAAGTAACTGGGGTTCCGGCAGTAGGAGAAATTTTTTCTTTAGGGAGAGATGTCTCTGCTAGGGCAGAATTCACAATACCAACAAATGGACCCTTCGAGGTTTCCAAACAAGGATGCAATCGGGTGTCACTACCTCCTCCATACTTGGAATATGCCACCTTCATAATTAGGTACTTGACTTGTGAGGGACTTTTTTCCTATTTGCATTCCTATCATTTTAAACTATTGAGTCATATGACGCATGGTTTAGCTGTCAATGTTCCAAATTTTTTGTTAAACCTTTTGAAACATTGTGCCCATGAAACCTAGAGGGGTAGGGACAACTCTATTGCCCATCATGCCCTCATTAAATTCTTGATCAAGCATTCCCTGAGGGATGTATCACCCCTTTCTTGGCAAGAATTTGTTGCCTAGAAGGGTTTGCAACCTCCAAAGCCTCCTAGAGCACTCCCTGCACATCACAAGAAAAAGAAAAAGAGAGTACAATCTACAAGTAGGGAAGTATACCAAGAATCATCTACTCTTGTAGCAATTAGTCCTGCAGCCTCCACACCAGAGCCCTCTACCCAAGTACAAACCAGGTCTGTTGGTAGAAAAGAAAAAGGGAAAATGAAGGTAGGAGAGTCATCTAGGGCAGAACAAACCCCAGAATCTGACCCTCATGTTCAAAAATGAAAACGTTCTACTCCACTCTTTCTTGCAGCATCTTCCCCTATAACAGTTTCTCCTATAGCAACACCTATTGCCACTGTAGTTTCACTATCATCTTCTCCTACTGATTCTGAATCCTCTAGGTAGGTTAGAAAGAGGAAAGCCACGAAAGTGTCTCCTGCAGTTGTTACTTTAAAAACATTTCCAAAAAGAGTTTCATCAAGGAAACAGCGTAAAGTTACCTCAACCTTTGTTCAACCTAAAATTATAGTAATTCCTAGGGAATCTGAAGAATTCAGTCATGATGTTTCTTAGAATGTATCTGAGAATGTTCCACAAAGTCCATCTATTATTCTTGGGGAAGTGCAAACTGAGATAGTGGAAGTTGAGGAAGCACAACATGGTAGTGGTAATGAAAGGGGGATGCCAAGTCTTGATGACTTGGCTGAAGCAGTTAGGCAAGTTTTAGAAGAAACACAATCTCCTCCTGAGTAGCAACAGGAGTCCATCCTGCAGCAAGAGGAAGAACAACTTGAACAATCTAGAGTGTCCAATGAAACCCCATTACCCCCTAAAACTTGTCGAGCATTGGTTGTTTATAAAAGGACATTGTTGATTGAATATTTGGAATATCTTAGGACTAAATGGAGGCCTGTTACATTTCAAACTTTGAGTTTCTGCCATTTAGCTAGAACTGAAATTCAACAAAGTCTTTGGGAAGAAGAAAAGAAGAAATTGAAAAGGGAAATTGAAAGACAAAAACAAGAAATGAAAGAAATGAAAGAGAAAATGGATGAAATGGTGAAGATAATTGGTAAAATTATGGAATGTAGACCACCACCTAGGGTATATTCTATGTTCCTTAAAGAGAAATTTCTTTGGTTCCAATTGATGAGAATTTCAAGAAATTTAGACCATGTTATTCACACAGCTAAGGAATTTTATGATGCATATCAAGTAGCACCCAGTTGGCTGAAAAATTCTTTATGTGAGTTTTATTTGCATGGTTTGTTAATTCCCTCTGAAACATAGTGGAATCCGCTTCTCTACATTGGTGACATTCATCTAAGGTCACTCATGTCTTGGGCGGCCAATGAAACTAACTATGGAAGACAATTAGAGGCTTATGAAGAGGCTGAAAGGAATGAACCTATTCCACTGTGACCTGAAAGCTCAGCTCCCCACACAATTCTGAGAACTTGGCTTACTGTTGTGTATGGATTCAATGATCAGACAGAAAGAATGAAAATATTTGATATCAGGAAGCAGGTGTATGATGAGTTCAAAGACCAAACATATCTATTTTGGAAGCTTTCATCTTCCAAAATTGAAACAAGATGGGAAAAACTGACTGTTGGTCTGAGGAAATCTGAGCCTCATATCCCTCTGAACTTTAATGTAGCCATCAGAAGGACAGAGAAGTATATGCAGCTTGGTCTCTAGAGAAGGTTTGAGTTATGGTTACCATTAACATTTTGACCTCCAGTTTTGATGTGGCCACTTTACCCTTATTGGGCTACAGATGTTAATGAGGATGCAGAAACCTGCAGGTATGAGAGATGGAAATTTTTTAGAGGTTTCTACTACAAATTCAGAACTTCATTACAGGGCCATACTACTCCTACTGATTTTAGAGAAACAACTAGAAATGATGAGCTTGAAATATGCTCATAATTTGAATATTATGATGTATTTTTAATACCCTTACTCTTATTGCTTATGGTTGTTTTAACTCTTTGATTAAAGGATTTTTATCTAAAATTGGGTAGTATCCTGTAGCAACACATTCCTATATTCCTGCAACTTAACATCTCTATGTGTCTGTATTAATTGCCTGTTTGACCTCCCAAATGACTAATATAATGCATGTGGTTTTTGGATAATGAAATGGATTTAATATGTGATTAATGAATGTTTATCGTGTTATTTTCCACACATGCTTTCTTTCACTTTTGTCACCATGTGCATCGCAGGTTGTTGAAGGAAGCATGAACGAGTCAATGCACAGCAGATCTCAACCTTGCAATAAAGTCCATTTCCAGCATGGCATCGAGGAAGTTGTTCTAGCAAAGACTCTCTGACCAGGTCGTTGGGAGGAAATCTAAATGATCATTAATCTAGGAAGAGTGGAATACTAAATTCTCTCTGGATCGTGTTGAATAGATATGCCTTCATTTATGAGAAGTTTGTTCCTCGGTTTCAGGATGCATTTATGTCCATGTCTTTCTCTGTTAGAGTTAGGTAGTTAGTTGCTTTTCTAATATAAATAAGTGTTCCTCCTGCGTGAGTGAGCAACAAAGTGTGTTAAAGTTAGTATTATAATGAGAAACAGTGTTTTGTGTTAGTTTTCTTACAAGCAGAACAATCAATGTATATGATTCCAAGTTTATGAATAAAAGTTGATGAAGTTTTGAGTTCAATTCTTGCATAAACTAGTTGATGCTTGCTAAGGGGGGCCACTTAGTGAGTATCTGTAGTTAGTTATTTATCTCCTATTGATTATAAGTTAGATTTCATTCTTGAAGGTTTCAGCACAAACTCAGTCTTATATTGTTCCTGCAGCATCGGGAATCCATCCCTGTGTTTGTTCCTGCAGCATAAGGCCAGTTCATAGTTTGTTTCTTAGTAATAGTTGTCATGATTTCTATTTGATTAAGTTATGCTTAAGTTAAGAAGACTTTACATTACATTCCTCAGCATAAGTAGAATTCCTTCCAAGCATTTATTTCTGGTAAATTGTGACTGAAACTGGTTCTTAGTGCACATACAATGCTGCTCCATTTCAAGTATACGTTCCTTGGTTTGACAATGTAAATGAACGACCATAAGAAGATGTTAATCACTGCTGGAATTTCCAATTCCCAGGTTAGGATTTTCCATGACTTTTATATCCTTTTGTGGAATCGACCAGTGCTTTCCAAATATAAGTTCTAATGAGTGATATTGGATCCAATAGATTCTGAAAAATGTATTAAAATCACTTGCTTAATTGTTCCTAGATCCTTATTGATCATTCCATTAGCCAGATTTAATTGGTTGATCCTATTATGTTGCCTCCTTATTTTTGTGGCATGAAATTGTAGATACCCAAATTAACCTAGTCTGCGAGTAACACCTTTTTACTAATTTTCACCCTTTTCCCTAATGATTAAATAATACCTTATTATTTAATTATTATTGAATACCATATTCTACTATTAATTAAGTGACTTTATGTTATTTAATTAATTCATTCTAATTCACCCTTTCTAATTAATTAAATCAATCTTATTTATTTAACTATGCCCTAATTATCATTAATCTTCCTGATTAATTAAATAAACCTTATTTATTTAATTACATCAATAATTATGCTTACTCTTCTATTTTAATTAAATAATTATCATTAATTGTTTAATTAACATTCAACACCCTTCTTAAATTAAATAATTGTTATTAATTATTTAATTCCCCTATTTTGTCCCAACATTATTCATTCAATATTAATAAATAAATATTTTATTTATTTATTAATCCTCACTTGCACTTTTGTCCAATAATTAATTATTATCATGCATAATTACCTCAAACTTAACTAACACTCTCTTCTAGTCAACTAGGTAATCCATCATAGTTCACTGATCAATAAATTCACTTTACTCCCACTCACTTTGAGCCTTCAAATCAATCAATTTCGTTAACTAATTGTCGGTATTAGTTGACTCTTCAATCTATTCTCCATGCAACCAGTTAACTGGAATCTTGTAGCCAGTTTCAGTCAATTAACTGGGCAATCAATTCCTCTAAAAAATCCTCAACCCTTGATCTTGATTTGGCACCTCTTAATCTGGATCATTCATTTTTATAAAATCAGCCCTCACATCATGTTGATGGAAAACCACAAAATTTAGAGTTTTGCATCATTGCTATCATCCACACACTTTTGAGCTTGAATCAAAGAAGAGCATACTAAATTTTGAGATAAAATTAAAGAGGAGGAGAATAGAACTAAACCTTGACAACACGATGAAGGTGAATGTATTTTTTATTTGAATCTAATTTCATTTGTGTTGCTTGTTTTCTATTGATTGATTTGAAATGAACTTAGGTATTGAATTGTAGATTTGTGGTTAACTACTATAAATCTTTCTCTATTATGATAAATGTCCCATTTCTGAAGTTACATTTTGGTGAACCCAACGTGAAATCACATAAATAATATTTTTTGTATGAAATTTAGAATTTTTCAAGCTACAAGAAGTACAACGCATTAGTGGAGATCTGCAATGAATTCAGCAGATCTTGCACTGCAGTTGATATCTTGTTCAATGCATCTGATCAATTGTGTGGTGCATACAAATTTTTCTAAGTCGTATCTATCATAGTTTTTTCTCTATGTTTTTGTAGGCTTGAACCAATACACCACACTCATAGAACTGTGCATCACAATCACTGGTCTATGCGCCACACTTGAAATCCTTTGCATCACATTTGATTCTTCCTACACCACAATCAATTTTCCACTCATCGCACTCATTAGATCCTACACTGTAGTCAACATCTCATGCACCACATCTGACTAGTAAACCAAAAAATCAAGTATAAGATTTGATGTCTATTTTATGCTTTCTCATTTCATTAAGGTAGATATTTTATGTTACTAATCTTTTGTTTCTATCTTGTGGAGGTCACTTGGGAGATCTATAACATTCATTTAGTGTTTTAAAATAAATCTATCTTGAATGTTTAATTTTAATGCTCTAAAAATAATCTTGTTTGAAACATTTCATTTGGAGCTTAAAATATACCCACAAATTTCATCTTCATTTAGGTTTTAAAAGAACAATTTTGATTGAACATGCAACACTTCATTTTGGTGCTATAAAATTTACATACATCTTGCATATTTATATCGATATACTTAAAATGAATGTGTATATTTTATTTGGTGCACTTGCACACATGTGATTCAGTCCATTGAAAGTTGTTTGTTTAAAGTATCATCTCCCCTTGCACACCTCGTGCGATCTTGGGTGGTGAGAAATTACAACATTTGAAACTTTCATTTTTTAAAAGTAGGAGGCCTTCCTTGGGACACATCTTTATTGAGAACCCAAGGGTCTAACCTCAAGCAATATTTTTTGGCATGCTATAGAAATTGGATGAGATCAAAATTTGTAGTTCGATCCATGCATGTAGCATACTAGACTTTCACTAGTGGTATAGGGTAATTATGGATCACGAGGAGATGTATAAGTAGTTGGAAGTGTTCACAAACTTCCACCCACTAATAAATCTTGTTGTAGAGGCCTTAAATTCCAATTTGAATGTAATCTTATAAAGTGGTGCAACACGATAGGATCAATGTGTGAAGCTACTCGCCATGTACTTTCTTAGGTAGAGATAATATTTTTTGGTTTTTAGCAAAAGCCTCTCAACAAGAGAAAGAAGGTGTGCTTGTGGCATCTGTTGATTACCCTGTGTCACTGGACATCTACTATCCACCTTCGTATAGAGAATGTATTTGAAAATAATTCTAAATGTTTAAATATTTGATCTTTCTAAGTATTTACCACTTTAATGGGAGGTGGGCCTACTTAAAGATTACAAACCCACTCTACCACTAAATTAAGTTATGAATGTGCTTTTGGGTCTTGTTGTTACCAAGTAAATCCAATTGGCCTTAGGGCCTTATCTTCATCACCTAATGTTAAAAGTCACAACTAAAAACATACATACACTATTTTTTATGTTTTCACAACATCTTGAAATCTAAAACATAAAAACTAATTAAGATCATAGGGTTCCTTAGAGATCTTTTTTCTAATCAAACCAATATGTCATATTTGTTAGCATGTTTGCACAATTGTGTATATGCACTGTAGAAATAGTATGATGCATTTGTTAACTTTTGTGACACATTTGTCTGCTAGAAAGTTGCATCCTTTTGTTTGCAATGTATCTATTGTATTTTGCACCGCATCTATGGTCAAAATTCTATCAAAATTTAGAAACCCACCTTAGTCAACAACACTACATCTATTTCAAACACAATTGGAAAGTTTTGCAACGCATCTATTGCAGACTACACTATAGTTGATATCTTTTGTACCATAGTCAACATCTTTTGTATGACATCTATAGTTTTCTCTATCGCATTTGTTTGATAGATAAAATAGGGTCTAGTTTTAGAGGGTACATAAATCTAATCTTATTTACACAATTTATTTAAAAAAAAAGAAATATCCATTTCTTGTATTTTCAATAAACTTTTAGCTTTCTTAGGTTAAACATTACATCATTTAGTGCCATATCACAAAGTCCTTGAAAATTCTTCTTGAACATCTTGAAATCTGAAAACCAAAAGCAAATTTAGAAGTCAAGTTTAGTGTCATCATTCTAAAAATCATCAAAGCCTCATTTTTACAAACTACCACCATCAACAAAAGTATGTTTTTCAACTCATAAGTCTAGTTGTAAGTCAATTTTTTATCAAACCACCATCATCACTTGAGGTTTAGGATTTTCACTTGGCTATGTTAGTCCCAATCCAAAAAAAAATCAAAGTAATCTCATTCTAGGATCACAAAGTCAAATATCTAAGGTCTTTTGCATTTGCAAAAATTGAACACAAAATCCCAAAAAAACATAGAATAGATTCACTCTAGTTTGCATTCATCCCAAAAATATCAAATACCAAAAAATGTCACAAAAAATCTAAAAAAAAAGAAAAATTCAAACACAAGTCCCTTTTAATGGTTGTCACATGCTCTCAAGTCAAACACAAAGAGATGGATCCCAACTCTGATCATATGTACAACCCAACAAGTGACATGCACTTTGGTGCAACAACTAGTGATCACACAAATTCAAAAAATCTACCCCCATTTGAGAATTACACTTTGAATGAGGTAGAACAAGGACTCACACCTAAGGAGATTGAAAAAGTGTCACAAGATCCTAGTATCTTGAAAATCATTAATGAAATAGTGTCGGAAAACCCTAACAAGTACTTCATGCAACTTGCACAAAATGGAGCTAGGCTACCACCTAACTTCAATATATCAACCATCATAGGGGGAAATCCAAACATGGTGTCACTAGGATTAGGTGTCATAAATCAACCTCCACCTTTGGAGCCTACTACATCACCACCCTCATCACAGTCGAACACAATGCTCAAACAACACATTTTACATCAACTATGAATATTCCACCACCACCTACATTCACCAAACTAACGGAAAAAACCATTTTCCTCCACTTCAAATGCAACACCAACCCACACTATGAATGCAACTCAAAATTCCACCCATCCTAACACGCCAAATACAATATGAAAGACCAATCCTTCATATTCAAGACCACAAGTGGGCACAACATCCACTTCACATAAACTAAACACACCTCCAACAAGGACTAGATCCTTTTTATAGTAGGTCATAACACTCCACCCCAACTACAACAACCAAACAATCTTGGTTTTACATAAACATTTGGGTTTAATCAACCCCCACCATAACAACCAAGCAATCTTGGTTCATCAACCACTTTGGATTTAATCAACCCCCAACACAACAACCAAACAAACTTGGTTCAACATTCACATTTGGGTTTATCAACCCCCACCACAACAACCAAAAAATCTCGGTTCATCATTCACAGTTGGGTTTAATCAACCCCCTCCGCAACAACCAACCAATCTTGGTTCATCATACACACCTAGTTTTAACCAACCACCACCACCACAATACAACTCAAATCCCACGTATAGATCATAAATTCACCAAACCATTCCACCTATGCATCAACATCAAAATTTGCATGGATACACTTTCAACCCACAACATAGCATCAATCCATTCGAGAACCCCTCACAATTTTGCACACAATATCTTCAACCCAACACAGTTCCAATAGCACCACCACCTATGGATCTAATGGATTAATAGTTACAGACTCTACAATAATAGATGACCAACATGCACATACTCAAGAGTAGAAAAACCTACTCGGTGGACCTATGTCCTTACCCTTTTGATAGAAGCATTTATATGCCCCCCTTTCCCATGAATTTCATCATTCCTAAATTTGACAAATATAAGGGAAAGGGAGATCTTGTCGAACATATACAAGAGTTTCATATAGCCTCTTTAGACATGGTTCATGAACATACATACCTCATGATAATTTTTCCATGGAATTTGGGAGGTCAATCCCTTGAATGGTTCACACACTTATCATCAGGAATATGCACTTGGAGCGAGCTAATGGATAATCTCATTACACACTTTTCCTATAATATATAAAACAATATTAACATCAACCTATGTGCTAAGAAATAAAAGGATGGAGAGACATTTGCTTCATTCTTGCAAAGATGGAGAAGATTAGCTAGTAAGTGCTCTTGTCAAATACCAAAAAAACAATTGGTCCAAATTTTTGTGGAGAACCTCAACAAGGAGGTGATGTTCCACTTATAGATTCATTATTCAAACATGTTTGAGGAAGTTATAGAGAAATGGATCTCCATCAAAAAATCTCTCATTGCTACAGGGCTTGTAAAAATATTTAAGGAGAATACCAATTATTCCTCTCGTAATAATTTCAATGACAAGAGAAAATTTTGGTCATGAAACAAAAATGTGACAAATGATGGTGTTGTAGATGCTAAGGTCATAAATAAAAATCATCATGTGTTTAGTCTAAAAGCACCTACATAGATGAACAACAATAAATCTCTACAAAAGTAGGATCCAACCATTAATATGGTTCAAAACAACACACAACATAATCCTCCAAGGGCCCCCCAACCAACCAAGGAAAAAATGCATGCCCTTAGGGGAACCAATTGAGGTAGTTTTGAATAAATTGCTACAAAATAATGTCATCCAACTACCTAAAATTAGACAGTATGAGCCAGGTCCATTCAAGCCAACTTGGTGGAATGAAAACAATTTCTATGAATACCATAAAACTAAAGGACATAAAACATCTACCAACTTTAAACTAAAGAACATCATTTAGGATCACATAAAGCAGGGTGATATTCACATTGATGACCAACCCAGAACCACTAATTCCAAGTATACGATCTTTAAGGATCCTTTGCAAACCCATGGGTTGGGAAAACCCTGGAGTTTTATAAAAGATGGTAAATACATATAAAATTATACCAATGTTGCCTATGAGTACATGGTAAACCATATTTGATCATTAGATCATAACATATCTACTATCACTATCAAGAATAAAAATCTTGAATGTGTGGTTGCCACTAGATGATCAAAGGTGACTTTGCAAGGAGCCCCTTCTAAGCCACGATCAACACATGAGTATAACTTACTTGATCACCTAGGAAAAACCCCAACTCAAATATCAATTCTCAAGTTGCTACACACCTCTCCTAAGCATAAGGCTATTCTAGACAAAGCATTGCAGGATTCATCTGTTCCTACATACCTAAATGTGAATCATTTTTAAGGCCATGGTAGGGTTCTTAGCTACCACCCATCATATAACATTCACTAAGAATGATTGTACTTCATATAAACTAAATCACAATGAACCTTTTCACCTCGAAGTATACATTAATAAACACAAAATACAATGAATTTTGATAGATGGTGGAGTTGGGGTGAACATATACACATTAAAATTGGTGACTATGATGGGATTCTTCGAGGCTTGTATAGACAAGTCGAAGAGGATTGTGATACGAGGATATGATGATATAGAATGCTCTTCCAAGGGCATCATCATTCTTCCAATCAGAGTGGGTCCTATTGTACAAGACATGGTGTATCAGGTTCTAGACTTGGACTTGCCTAATAACCTACTACTTGGATGCCCATGGATTCATTCCATGAAGGTTTCCCCTTTAACATATCATCAATGTTTGAAGTGTCCTTACAATGGTGCATAGATTACTATTTCTATTGATCTTGACCCATTGCAATACTACAGTAACTTGAGAGGTAAACCTAAGCATAATGTACCTAGCCATATGGGAGGATCACCTACCCCCTCCTCATCATAGTATATTGACCCTGCTTCTTTATCAAAAGCTTCAACTTTACCTAAGACTTTCCCTTAAAGCAATGTCCGGGTCTAGGATGATGGAGTTGGAGAGTGTAATATTGAAATTGCATTCTACAAAGGGAAGCTACCATTTGTACCTAAACATTATGGAAAACCGCATCACATCAAGAAAGACCCCAAAGTGATAATTCAATACCACCCACCTACAACCTTCACCAAGTGGGGCAAGCTATAGAAAGAATGTATTGAAGAAGACATCTCCAAATGGATATATAGAGATGAATAGGATGAGATACATATTGACTTACCTATGGGAAAATATCAAAAAGGTTTCGACATAATAAAAAAAAAAGGCTACGACGGTCATAGTGGCCTTGGATTGCAGAGATAAGGTATGGCCAAACTTATGCTAATGAGAAAACGACCATGAAACAAAGGGTTGGGATATCAACCACTAAAGGTGAAAGCTACTAATACTAAAGTATCCTTGAAGAAAGTCGTTAACACTTCAAAAATTATTGAGACTTCTAGGAAAGGTACCAAACCTACATCTCCTATCAGTCAAACTACTAAATGCTAAGCTTGGATAAATACCTTTTGGGACCCTGATGATTCCTCTACCTATACCCTTTCTATTTCATCCTTAAGCTTTAACAATAATGATAATAGCATGCCCTTATTCCACCCCAAATTAATTTATAGGGACCAACAAGGTCCATTGAGCTTGGAAATATTCAAAAATTTTGAATTAATTGTTGAGCTCATGGGAATTAGAGAAGGTATACCAAGTGGGGGTCATAGGGTTGGATTCACCATTCACCTCAACCTTGTTGCATACTATAAGGAGCCAGTCTCGCCTTCCAATCACAAAATGGAAAAAATAAAGAAAAATAAGTATGTAGATGAAAACCAAAAGGCACATATAGACATAGCAAAAGACAAGAAAAGTGACATATCTAAAGGTGAAAACCTCTCTAAGGTGTTGGGAATAGGATTCCATTTAATTACAATCCTAAACAGATTCCATGTATCTCCTAAGTCCTTGGAAAGTGTTTCCCAACACTAGGATTAGAAAGAGATTAAATTCGAATGAAATGAACATGTAAATTGACATTTTTAATTAATTATAAATGATAGGAACATGTGGGGATGCCCAAGAAGGGATCCTATAATATAGGAGCACATTGGGCACCCACATGGAAGGTGGAACCCACCTTGAGTTCAGTTAACTGTTTGGACGAAAGATACCACTTCAGTAATGCATGTAAAGATCCTAGAAGTTAGGAATTGACATTTACATGAGCAGAGTTCAGCTCAATTCAGTTTAGTTCAGTTCAGTTCAATTCAATTCAATTCAGTTAAACTCAGTTTAGTTCAATACAGTTACATGGTTTAGTTATATTCAGTTGCATATAGTTAGATTCAGTTGAATGCTAGTTGACTTTAGTTGACTTGGAATGCATGACTAATAAATTGAGTTGCATGACAGATAACAGGTGGCTACATTCAGTTTAGTGGGGATGATCAATCATGCATATTGTTTGCATGAATTGATGGAGAGATATGTTTCAATTAACAAAGATTGACTTGGACCCACCTTGGGTGCCCAAGTTGAGATCTTGTTGTTAACACCTTTGCATGAAAAGATATTTACAAGGCTTGGTTAAGTGGGGCCCATTATTGGGTACCACCTTTGAGGAGAAGCTTACAAGATATCTTCAAAACCAACATTCAGTTAAGACTTTAGTTTAAGATGCCCAAATTGATGAAGGACTTGGTTTGACATTTTTTTTCATGGAAGAACTCTACTTGCACAAGAATGGCATAGATATTTGTGAGGAGCTTTCTCCTCTTGTAATTGTCAACTCTTTGGAGTTTACAATGTTCACAATTGTCTATATATTGCAACAAGTTGAAGAGAGTTCTAAGAGCTCGTACTTTTGTGAAGCATGGCACAATATGTGTGGATTCATGCTTAGACACAAGAGTTTATTACAGGTTATGAAGAAGAATTGTTGAAGGAAAAAGAAGCATCTCAAGCAAGGATTGATCATAATTATTGTAATCTTGTTCTAAGGTTAAATAATACAAGCACTATTGATTATGGTGGTGGAGTTTTTTCCCGAAAGGATTTCTCCATGGTATATGTTGTGTCACTTCTATCTTCTAGTCTTATTCTTCTACAATCTTTTGTCTACTTCTACAATTGGTAAAATGAATCTAAACATATAATCATATACAAATAAATTGTAAAAAAGAACACTTAATTAGATCTATAATCTCATAGTTTTACAAAGTATTAAGCTACATAATTTCACCTTCATTTTCAACATAAGGTACCCAAGGATGGAAGGTTGGACATGCTACCCACAAATCAAGAGAAATCTCTAATGTTCGTTGAGAATTTAGAAGAGGTCAACATTAGCACACCAGAGGATCCAAAAATCATACACTTTGTATTATCCTTGACAGATGCAGAGAGGCTGAATTTCATCAACTTTTTCTATAAAAATCATATCAACTTTGCATGGTCCTATGCAAACATTCCTGGGCTAGACCCCAAACTAGTCCTCCATCACTTACCTCTTCTTCCTAATGCTAAATATTTCAAGCAAAATTTAAGGATGATGCACCTGCAAATCACCTTATTAGTCAAAGTGGAGCTGAAGAAACTGTTGGATGTTGGGTTCATAAGACCCATCGATTATGCAAAATGGATTTCAAATCTAGTACTAGTAACCAAGTTGATTTGGGGCATACATATCTATACCGACTTTAGGGATATGAATAAGTCTTGTTTGAAGGATGATTTCCATTTACCCAACATAGACATAATCAAATACTATCTATTTTCACCACCAGTGTTGATGTCGCCCATTGATGGGAAACCACTCATCTTATATGTATCAACCATAACATCTACACTATGAGATATTTTGGCACAAAATGATGAAAATGGAAAAGAAAGAGCAATATATTATATTAGTCATACCCTTGTAGGATAAAAACTCAAATATACTCCCATCGAGTGGGTGTGTCTTGTTGTTGTCTTTGCAACACATAAACTATGACATTAAATGGTAAATATATAGACTAAGTTGATTGCCAAGATAGATCCTCTAAAGTATTTACTCAGTAAAGCAACACTGACATATAGATTAGCAAAATGGGTAATGCTCCTTAGTGAATTTGAAATAGAGTAAGTGGAAAGAAAAGAAATAAAGGAACACATTCATTGTCGGTCAACTAGAAGATGCTCTTGCACAAGCATTCCAACCTCTCATAATAGAGTTCCCTAATGAAGCAATCTTCAATCTAGAAACATCTACAATGTGGAAGATGTACTTTGACCGATCTTACGCACATCATGGTTCAAGAGTTGGTATCTTGTTTATCACACCACAATGGGATACAATCCCTAAGTCATACAAAATTTCCTTCCTATGCACAAACAACATTGTTGAATATGAATCCTTACTAATAGGTCTAAGGGAAGCTATCATATGGAAGATCAAAAACTTGAATGTATGGAGATTCACAGTTGGTGATTTGATAGGTCAAAGACAAGTATGAGACAAAGGACAAAAAATTAGTACCATACAAGAAAATGGTGGATAGTTTTAAGGATTAATTTGACATCATTATATTTACACAAATTCCAAGGTTTCAAAATAAACCATCTAATGCAATGGCTACCATTCTAGATCTCTCTTGGACATTCCAAACAATGTGCATTAGTGTGAGTTCTTGGTGGAACAAATTTTGATCCCTACATTCGCATCATCAAATTTGAGCTCATGTGCGAGATTGTTGGTCCTAACTCCCCCTAGTATATAGACATATATGAGTACCTTCATGATCAAATCCTCCCTCCTAAATAACCAAAGAAATACCTTTACTTGACGAGTTGTTAAATATATTATCATCACCAATACCCTATATTGTCGTAGTTTAGATAGTACCCTTCTTAGATGTCTCAACATGGAAGAATAAAAATGGTAGGTACATGAAGGTATATGAGGGGCTCACTCTATTGGTCCTACCCTATCAAAGAAGGTTATGTGCACATGATACTACTAGCAAACAATGGAACATGACTCCTACCCCTTTGTGAAGAAATGCAAACAATTTCAAATCCACGACGATCTAGTACATGCACTAGCATAGGGATTTCATCCAATTATATCACCTTGACATTTCTCTCAATGGGGACTCAACCTCATCAAAAATA
Organism: Sequoia sempervirens; assembly: GCA_007258455.2. Classification (NCBI taxonomy): domain Eukaryota; kingdom Viridiplantae; phylum Streptophyta; class Pinopsida; order Cupressales; family Cupressaceae; genus Sequoia; species Sequoia sempervirens. The sequence goes on from VDFB02281492.1 coordinate 783,992,221, forward strand.
TCCACCCTACCTCTACAAATGGCCACAAATTCATCATCACTGCAACATAATACTTTACTAAATGAATTGAAGCCATTCCGATGACATACATCATTGATAAGAAAATATCAAAATTTATACTAAACTACATCATATGTTAGTATGGTGTACCATTGTCCATAGTCATAGATAATGGGTGTCCCTTCAAGAACCAGGATGTTCGAGAATTATGTGAAAAGTACCACATCCAACATCACTTTGTGACTCTATATTATCCCCAAGGTAATGGTCAAGTGTAGGTGTCAAATAAAACCATTATAAAGATCTTGCAAAAGACTACCAATGACATTGGTCGAGACTAGCACATACAACTAAATATAGCCTATGGGATTACCATACAAGAATTTGTACTCCTACAGGTGACACACCTTATTCCCTTGTCTTTAATTCCAAATCTATCCTACCGATTGGGGTCAATATAATACAAACTACTTTGGTCCATTTGTAGGCATATCAATATTGCTTCAGACACAGTTACAACAAGAGAGTCAAGGTTTGAAACTTTGACATTAGTGATCTGGCTTTAAAAGAGAACCCTAAGAATCAATAGGAAAGGGAAAAACTAGGCAAGTTTGAACCTAACTAGTTGGGTCCCTATATTATCACAACAATATATGGATTTGGTGCCTATCAATTGGCCACTCTTGAGGGAAAATTGCTACCTAATCTGATCAATAGCATGCACCTTTAGAGGTACTATGCATGATCTCTGGAGATCCGATAAAAAAACAAAAAAATGGAAAAACAGAAAAGAAAAGAGAAAGAGAAATATTTTTTCTTATAGTGAAAACCATTTCAGTGGCACTTTGGATAAGTAACATGGTGAAAATCTAGCCAAAAATCACCACGTGTAGTCAATTATTTATCTACCATCTATTACTACTCTATCAAATTTCATCCATAATAACCCAAGCACAAACTCCTTCATAATAAAAGCTTTCTCACCCCTTCTCATGACTTGAGATTGATTAACATTTAGTGTCAAACCGCTTATCATTTTCACTCTTTCATAATAATTAGTCTTATTCTTGACTGGGGGAAATCCTTGACCTAAGGTTTCAAAATGATCTTACACATGGTATTTGAGGACATTATCATAAAATATAAAAAATGTCAAAACATTCAACAAAAACTAAAACTTTCAAATATCCTTTGAAAATTCCAAAAAAGTCTTAAAATATCAAAAAATTCAAAAACAATGTCAACCCATGGTATCAAACTACATTTCCTTTGTGCGTGTACATAGGCAAGTATAATCACTAATTATCCCCCGAGGCATAGGTCAATCCTTTAGGGTCCATCATAATAAATCTTCATCATAGTCCACTTTTTCTAGAATAAACTATCATTTGTCATGGTCAATCAAACTACATTATCTCCACGTGTGTCACATAGGAAAAGCCATCACTAATGATTCCTCGAGTCATAGGTCATCCCCCCTAGGTTCCATCACAATAATTTTTTCATAACAATCTAAATTTCATAATAAAACTATTCTTTGTTGAAAATTGACATGTTGGACACAAACAAATAGATCGTCCTATAGAAAACAAATCATGAAACAACTAACGAAACTCCTAAACTAGTCCTCAACTAGGTTGATCAATTGTCTACAAATGCTAACCATATTATTAAAAATAATTTATCTCCTAGGATGTGGCATTGTCAAAACTAGACTAGGCATCTTACACGAAATGTCTCGCTCCTTAAAATAGACAGTATCTTTTGAAAACATATCAAACACTTATTAGTTGACAAAAAGATCTAAATAAATGTTGACTTGTTTGGTCTAGCTAAGTCTTATCTTATCTGATTTATCTTATGTCATATTCCTAAGCTACTTGATGATGTTCACAAGTGATGAGGGGAGTCATGATGGATCATGACCTTTTTCTCTTTTATTTTTTGTTTGTGGTTTGTCTTGGTAACATGACTGGGGAAACTGAGGACCTTGTGTGTGATTAGGATTCCATCTAGCATAATCAAAATATCCTATGCAAATCAAAGGTTAGCTAATGCTTTCTTGCAATAGGATTAACATGCTCTATGGATATTTCCTCACATTTTCCAACAAGGTTCTATTGTTACTAGTATGAATCAGGGACTCCTTCTCTCATGTGTCTTAATCTTTGACAAACGGATACTAAATGTCACCAAGGTTTGTCTCAACTTGGTGTACACTATCTTCTTGTCCATATATCATAATCTTTTAAGCAAATGAAAACAATTTTTTCCTTCACAATTTATGCTTAGGTGTGCATACATCTGATTGTCCCATAATAAAACACTAGTGATAAAAATATGCATTGATGAAAGCTCAAATACTATCAATCATTACATCAATCTTGGCTCGGATGAACGATCCATCTAATTTTTCTTCTCCTTGCTAATTATTTCTTTGTATTAACATTTCCTATTTCAATCCCCCGGTCATCTGGATGGCATGCTATGACACACATAAACAAATGTATGAGCTACATCATCCTGCATCCATAATCATGTTAGAACATCATATCTCATGTGCATATAGGTCATACATACTGAATAAGAAAATACAAAAATATAGATAGCATTGCATCATATTTTAGAACCATCATCCATATAGCATCATATCAAAAATGGCATAACATATCCTAAATCCATAAGCATCCATCATATAGAAACATGAATACATATAACATATCATGTAATCATCTTCAAAAATGATGTATCTCATTTATATATATATATATAGATATATTCATAGTACAAAAATCATGATACTACCAAAAAATGTGGAACTCGTAGGCTTGATAAAAAAATACATATATCTATATACACAAAAATCAAGCTAGCCTAAGTTTCCCCTATCCTCATGCTTAGATGATGGTATATCCTACCTCTATCCAAACTCGGATGGTCTTGTAGTGTCCCTGTGGGGTATAGGTAGTGGTTGATCATATGGAGACCTCCGCAGTCTCGAAACTCCCCCACTACTATGTGACCAGTGTGAGTGGGATTTTCTCTAGCTATGACTCTATGTGAATTTTGATGCCCTCTCAACTACTGGCACTGCACCCTCATATAAATCCTTGTAGTACTAAGCCTCCCTACTAGCTTGATATAGCATCTAGACTAAGTTTACACTTAATCCACTAGTAGAAGAAATAAAATCAAGTGATCGCTGGTTAGCCCTCTATGCTTGAATCACAACCATGTCATGCTTAGAAGTCAGTTGAGCAACCTGTCCCTATCCATATGTGCTCACTATTGAAAAAAAAATAGAGCAAGGAAGGGTCATGTACTATGTTGCCTAATCCCTCAAGTAACCAATAGGTTCGAACTCAATATCCATAATGTGAATAGACTAGAATTGGTGTTATAGCTCTACTAGTCCGCAACAAAATCTCACCTCAGAGCTCTAAAAATCCTCAAAACAAAATGCACAAATGAGGATTTAGACCCCCTTAGGGCCTATTTATAGAAATTTTTGACCTAAGAGGGCCCCTCTTCATAACTCGACGCATCAAATTTGACCTTCAAATACAAAAATGGACACCCCGAGTGCCTAAAATTGAAATATTTTGCTACTAACATGATTACCACTATAAAATTAGCTTGTCGGAACAATTTCTCATTTTTTTGAAATTTTTTAAAAAAATTTGAGGGGGCACCACCCTATTAGGCGCCATCACCGAGGTATACCGGGGCAACTCCTGAGCATGAATTTTTTGTATTTTATTTGACACAAAGCTATAAAAACACATTGTGTCAAAGAAAGGAAAAATGTCGATACCCAAAATTGTCCTAGTTTGCAAGTAACACCTTTTTACTAATTTTCACCCTTTTCCCTAATGATTAAATAATACCTTATTATTTAATTAATATCAGATACCATATTCTACTATTAATTAAGCGACTTAATGTTATTTAATTAATTCATTCTAATTCACCCTTTTTGATTAATTAAATGAATCTTATTTATTTAATTACGTCCTAATTATTATTAATCTTCCTGATTAATTCAATAAACCTTATTTATTTAATTATGTCACTAATTATACATATTCTTCTATTTTAATTAAATAATTATAATTAATTGTTTAATTAACATTCAACACCCTTCTTAAATTAAACAATTGTTATTAATTATTTAATTCCCCTATTTGGTTTCAATATTATCCATTCAATATTAATAGATCAATATTTTATTTATTAATTAATCCTCACTTGCACATTCCTACAATAATTAATTATTACCATGCATAATTCCCTCAAACTTAACTAACACTCTCTTCCAGTTGACTAGGTAATCAATCCTAGTTCACTGATCAATCAATTCACTTTACTCCCACTCACTTCAAGTCTTCGAATCAATAAATTTAGTTAACGGATTGTTAGTATTAGTTCACTCTTCAATATATTGTTCATGCAACCAGTTACAATCAGTTAACTGGTTAGTCAATTCCTCTCAACAATCCTCAACCCTTGATCTTGATCTGACACCTCTTAATCTAGATCGTTCATTAAAATCATTCATTTCTATTTAAAATCATCCCTCACATCACATTGATGGCTAACCATGAACTTTGGAGTTTTGCATTCATTGCTATCATCCACACACTTTTGAGCTTGAAGTGAATAAGAGCATATATTAAGTCCTGAGAGCAAACCAAAGCAAAGGAGGACAATGGAACTAATCTATGAAAACATGGTGAATTTATTATTTATTTGAATTTGATTTCATTTGTGTTGCTTGTTTTCTATTGATTAATTTGGAATGCATTTAAGTATTGAATTGCAGATTTGTGGTTAACTGCAATAATTATTTATCTCTATTATGACAAATGTCCCATTTTCCAAGTTACAAAAATATTTAGAGCTCTTGTCCCCTTCCTTTAACCACACCTCAACTTTTGTCTCCAAAAATAACTCCTCCTTGGATAAAATTTCTACGTATTTTCTTAGTAGATCCTTCTCCTCCATATATTTCGTTTGGCCCATCAATTCTTTGATGAATTCCTTGTTGAGGAAATGGATCTTCCTCTCTAGTTCCATCTTGGTTTTGTAAATATTCCTAAAATGATTTTTGTTCCATTCTCTTAGCTACCTCTATACATATTTTAAATTTTTTGTTAGAAATAATATTTTGGTTCCATCACAAATATTTTTTTCCCACCAACCTGATATTAATTAAAAAAAATCACATCCTACATCCACATTTTTTAAGAATTAAAGGGGCTCCTCTCTAGCCATTTCCCCCTACATTGCTCACCTAAATTGGGAAAAGATCTAAGCCAAAAAATAGGGCTATGGATCTTTCCATCATGAAAGGTAATGTAATTATATTTCCTTTAGTTAGGAACCTATCTAACTTCTCTGCTATATTTTTTAAGCCTCATCATCAGTTCATCCAAGTGAAGCTTCTATTCTGCATTGGAACTTCAATCAAGAAATTTTTGTACAAAAACTCCTCAAAATCAATTTGAAATTACAGCCACCTTTGCACTCTTAATTTTTCATGATTGTGAAAAATTGCACTAAATTCTCCCATTAATATAAATAATTCATCCAAGAATAGGTCTAAAAAATCCTCTATTTCTTGCCAAGTTTACTTCTTTTCTCAAGGAGGAGTTGAGCCATAAAAAATTATTAGGAGGAAGCTTAAGTTTTCAATGATAATTTTTACCTTACATCACATCCATGTTTTGTTCTCTAATAAGAATTCCAGAGAGACATCAAGGTTTCCATAATACAAAAATCTCACCTGAAGTGCCTTTTGCCTCCACCATGATTGTTTTCCAAAAAAAATCCTTCCCTTTGAAAAGCTCAACCTCTTTACTTGATAATTTCGTTTCTTGGATCATGAAGATGTCAGATCTTGACACCTCCATAAAGTTCTTAGCTAAGCACTTTGTGTTAGTGTAACTTAAGCCCCTAACCTTCCATGTTGTTATCTTTATGGCTCCCTATAAAAGGCTTTTCCCTTTCAAGATTTCAAAATCCTTGTAGTTTTCAACTGCCCTTCGACATCCCCTTCTTGATTTATTTTCTCTATATTTTTCTTTCTTTATTTCTTCATCCCTTTCCCATATTTGGGTGACACTTTTTTTTATTCCTTTTTCTTTATGTCTAATATTTCTCCTTGAGGAGAGCCACCTCAATTTTGATAGAATTATTCTTTAGCTTCTAAGATTCAACATTTTGTCTTGTCCACCCATTCACCTTCTAAAGCTGGCATTTCTCCCAATTTTCCCCATTGGTCTATCCCTCTAGCACTTTTGTCACCCCTTCCATAGAGTTTATTCTATGACTATTTGTTATCTCAAATATCTCACTAGCCATCTCATTTGTTATCTTCCCAGTGCTTACCTTGCTCACTTATAGAATTTGACCTACATTCTCATCTCCCTTCTCATTATCCTTGGACTTACCCACAACTTTTTTACCTCTATCTTCTTGTGAGATATTCATACTATTGGTCATTCCCTTTGTATCTTGGGAGAGAAGTTTTTCATTTTTACTTCACTCTTCCTCCTCCCACTTCTTAGGGATTTTTCCTTCTAATGAGTTACCTAACTTTGTTGGACCCCCAAAACTTTCCTCCAAAAATTGACCAATTTTGAATCTCCCCCACTATTTCATGTAGCAGAAGAGATTCTACTTACAACAAGTTTGTTTGATCGTTAGCCACCATCTAAATTTTCCTTCTCTCTTTTTTATCAGAATCCTAGACTTCCTTCCCATTAGTCATTTTTTGATCTTTTTCCTTTATTGGTTTTGTGATTCAACTTTAATTTTCTATTAGTTCTCCACTTCCCTTCTTCTTACTACTAGATTGATTTCTATCTAACTTGATCTTCTAATTCCACCTCCCAAACTCCATTATGATCTCCAACTCATCACAGAGTTTCTCACTAAGATTGATTTCCACACAAATTTTGAAATTTTTTCTTCAACTTGAACAAAAGATCCCAGGGCATCATCGATCTCTTTTAAAGCTTCCTTATTCCATTATTTTGATGGTATGTTATGCAATCTAATCCACATTAGGTTTTTTCCCATATTATGATGTATGGGATCAAAATTTGGCTCCCATTCAGTTATAAAGAAATCACACCCTTCTAGTATTAATGGACTTTTTCTTAGAATTTCTTCCTTTAACTCTTTGGATCTAAATTCAACTAACAAGAATACATTCAAGAGGGATATGATTATTACCTCTAAGACCCATCAATATTCCCACCACTTATACATCTTTTCCCATGGAATTTGAGTGCCTGTCCAATTTGCAAAGAATTCATTCCCCTTCAATCTCTCTACTTCATTTTGGATAGCCCTCATGTTTATGACGATCACCTTACTATTGGAAATATATTTCTTTTGTTATACCATGTTTAGACCTTTTCCTACACCTCTTCTTATCCCCACGGGTGAGTGTAATCCTTTGAATGAATTATTGTATTCATTGAGTCACCCAAATTTCCAATGTGTCTACACTTCCTTCTTTCCATGGGTGGTCTTCTTTCCATCCCAAGGAAATAAAATTTGTGCTGATGGAAAATGGTGTTATCTTATCTAACTTCTCCTAAAAATTTGGTCCTTCAACTTTTTCCTTTGTGCCTCCTATTCTTGCTATGCACTGAAATTCATAGTTTTGGTTGCAAGACATTTTTTGATCTAAAACAATTCAATCCAAGGATGTACCCTCTGGGTGGAATGAAAATACCCTAACCCACATCCAAGAGTAAGTCTAGATACAAGATCTTGGGGGCCCCTCAATTATTGACATAGTAGAGAGTAACTCTGTGAGGTTCGAGCCTTGGTTGTTGGCACTATAGGTAAGATGCCCCACCATTTCACCAAAGGGTCACCCCTACATGTATAACATATATTATTATGTATATCTATATGATAATATTACATATTATAAATTACATTAACTCTAATACTAACCATATTTAAATCTATTGCAAATACTTAATTAATTTTAGGAGAAAATTAACATTACATAATCAATGTTAGTTAAGAAATTTGTAAGTTTATTATTAACATAGGGAATAAAATCAAGTTGGATATTCTTGAAATAATAATTTAGGCTATCAACTATTCTTTTGTAAGGGATGAGTTTTTTATCTTTAGTTTGATACTCATAATTGACTTGTTTGATGATGAGATGAGAGTCACCATAGATCAACACTTGCTAAATGTTCCATGAGATGAGAGTCACTAATTTACAATTATTTAGAGATGAGGTCGCCCTATAGTATAAGGAAAAAATCCTACCTCGATCCATAAGTAGTGAAATAGACATTAAAATATTTTTTTAGTGAAGTAATCAATCAAGAGATAAAATGGAATCATCTAGGAATTGTATGTTTAAAATTTGATTCTCATAATGGCACTTTTGCAAGGTGATCTATGAAGGAACTTTTATAGATTTTTTATATACATAATTGATGTTGAAAATATAGATACCTAAAAATGGATAATGTATTTTCATTGTATCGTTTTATAATTATCCTTATTATTTCTTCTACTTATAATTAATTGAATAATTTTTAAGTATTTAATTAAGTTAACATTTTCCTCTTTTCATCCACAATAATTAAATATTTTATAATTATTTAATTATCTTAATCTTTTTATCATATCTATATTAATTAAATAATTTTTAATTATTTAATTAATTCATCACTTATAATTTTCCATCCAATATTAATTAAAATTAAAAATAATTTATTTAAATTAAATATTTTCCTCTATAATTAAATACATATTTTTTAATTAGCTAATGCTCCTCTTTTAAATAAATTAAAAAATATATATTTAAATTACATATTTTCTTCTAAAATAAATAATTAATATTTATTTATTTATCCAACTAAAATTTTTAATTAAATAAATTTATATATTTAATTCTTCTAACTTTCCCTCCATCAAATTCAAATTTGGGTCTTATCCTATCTTGACTTTTTCTATCCATTGATCTTTCTAATTAATCTCCACCATTGATCAAGTATCAAGTGAAGCATATAAATAAGAAAAATCCATTTTATTTAAACCCCTAGAACTCTTGCTATCAAAATCACTATAGTATTGTTGAATACACCCATATACTAAGAGGGGGTGAATCAATATCTTCAAAAAATTAAATCCTTTCAAATAATAAAACCTTCAACAATATACAAATTCAATCTCTTAGCAAGATCAACAACTCATTCACATATCAACAATACTTAACCTAATTAGCAGCAATGAAAGATAAGGAAATGAACACACATACACAAGATAACACTAGATTTACGTGGAAAACCAAAGAAGGGAAATATCATAGAGAGAAATCTCTCAATATAGAAGCTCACTACTTACAAAATTATAATTCAAGGCTCACTGCCAATGGACTTGCAGACTAAGGGGAACAACCTTAGGTAATGATACCATATACTTGTAATACTGAGGTGCATAACCCCAAGGAAAGATACAAATTATAAGGACCTGATGAGATTCACTATCTCATTATAGGATACAAGAAGAATATGAAATTACAACATTTTTCAACAATACACTCTGTTGACTGAGGTGTTAAAGCACATTTCTCTTCTCCTTTTCACAACTCACTACTTCAATTCATCTTTGTATATCTCCACCTCCTTCATACATCTTGCAACTAAAATGTTCTTGCATTTATATCCTCTATAAGATCTCAAAACATCAATTAAACAATGATTTCAATAATTTGGCCACAAAACATTATACGGTCATGTCCAAAAGATAGAGAGGACCAAAAATAATCTTATTACATCTTCCAATGTGATCCCAATCAACACACACACTAGCACACATCAACCCAAGTTAGCAACAAGGAAACATGTAGCACATAACCAGTCAACCCAAAAATACTCTTACACCTGAAACAACTCAATGTGGTTATCAACAAGATAGGCCAAGACCCAAATGCATTTTAACACAACTTCATATGCTAGCATAGACCTCCAAGCACATAGCACAAGCAAGATAGCAAGCCCTATCAGCCAAATATCCATAAATTTCTAAGAAAACTAACTCAATGCAACATGTGGTACCAAAGATATCAATCATTAACATGTGGACCACAAAATTATATTCCATGAACATTCAACAATACTTCTAGATACTTCTTTCACATTGTCATGCCGCAAACCACCGCAATCCAAATAGAACTAGAATACTTCATCCAAGAAACACAGAAGATATTGCCAAGAGGTAGAACATTAATAAACCAACTTGTGGACAACTTCATTTCATGAAAAGTGAACTAAGATACTACAAAAGCACTGAGAGCACATCCACCAAGCTGCAAGAGCAAAAACATCAATATGGAGAAATGCAGAGCATTTTCCATACTAGTCTAGATAACCAACAAAACTGTCAACACACTGTAACTAGTAAAAACCTCCTCAACAACACTAGTGACTTGAAAAGATAGGAGTGCAATATAAAAAAAAACACACATATTAAATCCCAAATCGTAAGAACATATCTTCAACATCGGAGGAATGTGGAGCATTCTCCCAAATAGTCTTCACAATAACTTCCTAAAACAAAAACTTTCACCAACTTGTAGAGACCAAAAATTCCTTACAACAACACATACTTCCTCAAGGACAATAGAAGAGAGCATGCAACATACTAGAGACCATCAACATCATTTCTCTATAATCAACATTACTTTTGATCCTTATCTTAATACTTCCAATCCTCATCTTAATATATCATCATGATATCATCTCTTCTGATAGAAATAATATTTAATTCATCTTTACTTGATATCAACTAAGGCATGACATTCAACCATGAATGACATCCAACCATGAACATATCACCATAGAGTATCAACAACATACAATAGTAGACACCAATGACAACAACATCAATGATAATCAATGTCAGCCACCAATCTCAAAAACATATGCAACAACCTTCCCAAGTGTTGACAACCAATGCCAACAAACAAAATCACAAAGTGTTGACATCACAACAATCTCCTTAAGTGTTGACATCAATGACAACCACAATGAAAAATAATTCCAACAATCTCCCCATTTGGTATTGATGGAAATGCACCCCTACTCATTCTCCCCCTTTGACATCAAGGGAAAAGGGTCACACACACATGCACATTAAAAACAACACATTCTCCCCCTTTGGTATTGATGGAAACACACCTCTACTCATTCTCCCCCTTTAACATCAAGGACAAAGGGTCACACACACATGCACATTAAAAAAAATAGCACATTCTCCCCCTTTGATCCACAACACTTCTTCTTAAAACAACTATACGTGCTCAACAACTGCGAATTAAAAACAATTACACATTCTCTCCCTTTGACCCACAACACCTCTTAAAGCAACTATACATGCTCAACAACTACACATTTTCTTCAAACTCCCCCTAAGGAGCACATTATTTTTCCTCTCCAATCGTCTCCCCCTTTGATGTACATTCACTCCTTCTTGAAGCAACTAACAAGCTCCTCATGTCAACAATAGCCATTACCAACTCCCCCTGAGAGGAAGCCACCATCAATCTAGGAATAAGAATATATCTTGAATTACTCCCCCTAGAAAAATGCACCAAATATGCATCTAGCAAGAAGGGGGGGAAATTACCCCTAACTTCTACCAAAGATACTCAAAATTATCCTTTGAAATCACCTTAGTGAAGATATATGCAATTTGACCCTTATTAGGCACATACTTCATTCTAATTTCTGACTTCTTGCTTTGCAACCTTCTCCCTTAGAAAGTGATAGTAGATAGAAATGTGTTTGGTCCTTCAATGCATTACCATATTCTTAGAAATGTTAATTGCATTGGTATTATCACCAATATAGGAATAGGTTCATCATAAACCACCTTTATATCCTTCAAATTCTACTTCATTGAAAGCACTTGGGTGCAGCAAGATGTTGCATCAATGTATTCAACTTATGTTGTGGATAGGGGCACTGAGTCTTGCTTCTTATTGAACCAAGAGACCAATCTGTCTCCCAAGAAAAATGCACTTCCACTGATGCTTCTCTGGTCATCCACACATCTTTCCCAATCAACATCAGTATAAGCATTCAAAGAAAAATTATCATCTTCTTGTAACATAAACCATAATCTAGAATTCCCTTCAAGTATTTGAATATTCTTTTCACTTCTTTCTCATGAGTTTGCTTAGGATTATCTTGAAATATGATAACCAAACATACTACATGCATAATATCATATCTAGAAGCAGTCAAGTACAACAAACCTCCAATCGTATCGGCATTAGTTCTCATTGATGTCAACACCCAAGGAGATTGTTGATTGTTGGTTGTCATTGATACCAACACTTGAGGAGATTTTTTATTGTTGGTTGTCATTGGATTTCATGCCTTATCTAATGATTATTGAAGTTCATGGTTGGGTGCATGCCTTTTCTAATGGTTGTTGAAGTTCATGGTTGGATGCCATGCCTTATCTAGAGAAGAATTGTTGAAGTTGGATGTTATGCCTTATCTAAAGAAGATTTTTTGAAGTTTGATGTCATGCCTTATCTAAAAAAGAGTTACAAAAGTTCATGGATGGATGTCATGCCTTATTCTATGCCAAAAAAAGTTGTATAGTGCACTATTGTTGTTAGCAGAGTTGTTTTTATAATGATATATTTAGATGAGGATTAGAGGCATGACTGATAATGGAGAGATATTACTAAAGGTCTACAGTATGTATTTTTCTCTCTCCTAATGTTCTTGAAGAAGTATGTGTTGCTGAAAGAAAGATTTGGCCTCCACAAGTTACTTAAGTGTTTCGAGCTCAGGAAGCTACATTGAAGTTTGTATGAGAGAATGCTCTTCATTCCTCCATTGTTGGAGTTTTGTTCTTCCAGTTTGGGATTCATTGTTAGTGCTCTATATATATTGTACTCCTATCTTTACAAGTCACTTGTGTTGTCGAGGAGAGTTTTGTGAATTGTAGAAGGTTGGCATTGTTGTTGTTTATCCAAAATAGTCTAGGAGATGCTCTACATTTCTCTGTGTTGATGTCTCTGCTCCTATTCCTTGGCGAATGTGCTCTCAATGTTTGTGTTGTGTCTTGGTTCTAATTTAATGTGATGAAGTGGTCCACAAGCTCATATGTTAATGTTATATCTTCTAGTTATGAGTTATGTGCTTCCTAGATGGAGTATTTTGTTTCTGTTTGGTTTATAGTGGTTGCTAGTGGCATGATAGTATGAAAGAAGGGTATAAAAGTGTTATTGGATGTTCATGGAACATCCCCATGTGATCTACATGATGTTGATTGTCCACTTTAGTGTTGCATTGTGTCTTGAGTTGGCTTTCTAGGTTATTTGTAGATATTTGGCTATCAAGGCTTGTTCCTTTGCTTGTTCCATGTGTTTAGGGGTCTGCACCAACAATTGAAGATGTGTTAAGTTAGATTTGGGTCCTGACCTATCTTGGGTAGAAGCGCCTTGAGAAGATTCAATTAAAAGTATGATTTTGATTCGTTTGTTTATGTGTTTCAAAGTTTCATCTACATGTTTCCTTGATGTTGACTTAGGTTGATGTGTGCCAACATGTGAATTTTTTTGGATCACATGGAAGATGTAATAATATTTTTTTGGTCCTCTCTATCTCTAAGATAGGACCACATTATGTTTTTTGTGGATGAATTGTTGAATTCATTGATTATCTTCTTCCTACCTGACCTAATTAAAGTGTTGAATAGTTGTAGTGGATATAAATGCAAGATCATTTAAGATGCAACAAGATGGAGAAGTGTACAAGTGAGAAAAATAAAGTGTTTGCAATGCATTGAATATATATCAAGTTTTGTGCTACATTGTGAGGAGGGAAGATATAATCAAATGTTAGATAATTCCTTAGTGAGTAGAGTGTTATGTTGGCATGCATTGTAATCTTTATCTAAATATTTGTATCCTACTCTGAGATAGTGAATCTCATCAATTCCTTTGTATCTTACTCATGAAGTTATGTTGATTTCAATTCTACAAGTCTTGTGTATCTTTCTCTAAGGTAGTGAGCCTTCTCGCAAGTCTTTTTGGTAGTGAGCCTTTTATATTATGAGTTAACTCTCATCGTGGTTTTTCCCTCATTGGGTTTTCCACATAATTCTAGTGTTCTCCTGTGCATGTGTGTTCTTTGGTTTATATTTCTTTGCTACTAATTTGATTAGAAGTAGAACTACTATATCTTTCATTGCTGAGGATTGTTGATCATATTGAGGGTTTAAACTACTATATATCTATTTAAGGGTTTCAATAAGAGGGTTTTATTGTGTTGAAAGTTTCAAGTTCTAGAAGAGCTTAAGTTTTGAGTAGAATGATTCACCCCCTCTCAGTCTTCGGGCGTGTTCAACATCATAGATCTATAAATAGTCTGATTAACCTTCAGAGACTCATTAGTCTTGCTTAAATGAAAATTGATGACCATGAGAGTACCTACTAGTTTGGAATCATCCATGTCAAACTTCTTCAACATATCCTTTGCATACTTAACCTGAGAGATGAAGATACCATCATCTAGCTAAACAATCTAAAGCCCAAGGAAAAAATACAACTCACCAATCATAGACATCTCAAATTCTTTTTGCATCTCTTCTATAAACCTCTTACACATATCATCATCTCCACCAAAGATGATGTCATCACCATATACAACCACAATCAACAATTTGTCTTCCTAAACCTTAATATAAATATTACTATCTACAATACCTTTTTTGAATCCTTGCTAAATTAAGTACTTAGGAGCTTGGTTGAGTCCATACAAAGCTTTCTTAAGTTTGTACACCATATCTAGATCATTTGATAACTAAAAACCATCTAGTTGCTCAATATATACCTCTTCCTCTAGATCACCATTCAAGAAGGCTGACTTGACATTCATTTGATAGAATTTGAAGTTCTTGTAAGTAGAAAAAGAAAGAAATATCCTTCTTTCCTGCATTCTGGCTACTAAAGAAAAAGTCTCCTCAAAATCAATACGTTCAACTTGTGAATGACCCTTACATACCAATCTTGCTTTGTTCCTTACAAATTCACCATCTTCATTCAACTTTTTCCAAAATACCCAATGTTTTCCTATAAAATTCTTATCAACTGGTCTGAGAACTAATTCTCATATCTAATCCAATTCCTCTTCCATTTCCTTTATCCAACTATCATCTTTGCTAGCATTAGTAAAGTTCTTGGTCTCTACTTTTGATAGTAAACACAAATTTACTTTCTCACTTGCTTTTGCAAACTTTCTCTTGGTTAGCACACCTTCATTCTTGTCTCCAATAATCTGATCTACAAAATGATTCTTCTGAACATATTTTGTTAGAGTCTTGAGAGCCTTCACCAATTCTTGTTCCTTCTCTTCTTTATCCTCCTCTTCTTCTTCAATGTAGGGAGACATATCAGGTTCTTGTAAGATCTGACCCAAATCTTCATCCACCTTAACATTATTTTTTTTCAATCATCTTTCCCAATCTCTTGTTTTAGCATCTATAGGCCTTGATTTTGGTGGAGTGACCAAGAAAGATCCCTTCATCACACCTTGAATCAAACTTTCCAAAGTCTTCTTCATCTTTCTTGATGTAACATTTACTGCCAAAAATTCTAAAGTATCTAATAATGGGAGGCCTACCATACCACAACTCATAAGGGGTCTTAGTGCTATTAACCCTCAACTATTCTTTTTTAAGAAAATAGACAACAGTGTGAAATTCTTCCAATACATTTTAGGCAAATCAACATCTTTCAACATAGTCCTAGCCATTTCTTGGGCAGTCCCATTCTTCCTCTCTACTACCTCATTCTGCTTAGGGGTTCTAGGAGCAGACATATGTCTCCTAATACCATTATCACAAAAAAATTCAAATTAATTTGAAGTAAATTCACCTCCTCTATCTGACCTTAAGCATTTGATCTTAACATCCATTTCATTTTGAACTTTTGCTTTGAAGATTTTAAACTTATCAAAAGCTTTTGATTTATCTCTTAGAAATGTAACCCAAGTCATTCTAGAATAATCATCAATAAGTAACATGAAATACCTTTCACCTTGTTGATTCTTTGTTCTTGTAGGTCTACACAAGTTAGTGTGGATCAACTCCGATGGCATTGTAGTAGAGCACTCCTTGCTCTTGAAACTTGTCTTTGTTTTCTTTCCCATTTGACACTCTTTGCATAAAGTGTTTCATTATGAATTTTGAGAATATTAAAAGCCTTCAAAATGAAGTATTTTTCTTGGATCATAAAGCTATGGAGTCAGGGACAAGTGAATGTGAAGGAAGCTATGCAAATACCCAACTCAAAGAAAAAAATAAAACAATTGTGCTATGAGTTATATCAATTCTATCATAGGAATAGAGCAGTAATTATTCTGTTGTCAATAGTAACTTTCAAATCATTTAAAATATTTATCAAACAACACTCTCACTAAAAAAAAAAAAATACAAATGTGTCTTTGAATTCTTAAATAGCAACTAAAATGGAAATTTCATCTACTTATCAAATCACTCTTATCCATGATCATACATGAATATGAAAATGAAATAATAACCACAATGATAAAAATGTTTCAGTAAAAACACAAAAAAAATGATATCACTAGGCTTCTCAAGGAGTGGACCCCTCCTAGTTAGCAAGGTGATTAGGAAATGCTACTGGAACACCTCTTACTTCAAAGTGTGGATTATAATATTGAATATATGTTTTTTATTAAAAGTGTGTACCTTTATTAGGTGTGTGTGTGTGTGTGTATAAGTTTGTAACCATAATGCCAAAGATAATTGAGTTATGTTATGTTGGTCTATGACCCATAACCACAAAACAAGTTTTTTCAGTTTACAACTAATGATATTTTAGTAAATAAAATAACTTCAATTAAAGTTCATGGTTTACAATTATCACATAAAACTATCTCCAACCCATGTTCTTGGCTTGAGATCACCCTTGCATCATATATATTTTTCTTTCATTCCTTCCTATAATTAGGCACCGAATGAATATTAGTATCCCTACGAATTGAGCAAATTGTTTGACAAAATTTCAAGTTCATAACCAAATAGATTTCTTGGAAAATTTCATCAAAAAAGAGGCCTTTACAATCAATTGCAACTTCTTGTGGCAGGTTTGTGTAGTGTTTGGTGTTAGAAAAAATGAAGATGAACAATATTCCCTCACTATTTCAAGTGTTCCTTTAATGTTGCAATCACAAATCTAGCATATTGATGCATTTGAACTGAAGTTTTATCTCAACCTAATGCCTCCCTAGTAGGGTTCTACTCTTCCAAATTGAGTTGCAAGAACTATACACTTCATTATCTCGATATTTTTCATAGAGATCTTAATTGCAATGATGAAGAGGTACAATGTAGAATGTATAGTTATCTATTGTGTAGAATATTGGCTAAATCCAATTAAAAGTTCATTAAAATATGATTCTAGATAATTTTGAAGTCAAAAGAAGTTCATCAATAGAAATTATAGCTAACTTATATATGCTATTTTAATGTTTCATAGATCCTTCAGGGTATACCTTAGATGGTAATAAAAGTGTTATGTTTCTTTTAATACATTTTTAAATAATTTTCTCTGCATTCTATGTTCTTGGCACTATTTGGTGTTAGACAATGTTAAACATAAGTAATGATTTTGAGTGTCATACCGAGGATAACTGTTCTTTGTTGCTCATAATGGTTGCACTTTAGTTATAGCTATCAAGAATTTAATGCTCTAACAACTGTTATAATGTCACAAGTTATTAAGTTCAAAATATGCACTATTGATTACAAGGGTTGTACTCTTCAATAAAATGGGAAGCCTCTCAAATGCCTTAATGAATGTTTTGCTTAAGAAATCTAGCCAATTGTATCAAGTACCCATTAGACTGCACATTTGATCGTATTCATTAATTTATTGAAAATCCAAATACAAGGTATTTTTTATTTTCAATTAATTGATAAATACAGCCAAATGTGCATTTTTCTAGTTGGGTAGACATCATGGTTTAGAGGAACATATTTTGGAAATTGTAGTAAACCTTCATCTAATGAACTATCTAATTCTACCTAGAGTGTCATTTGTTGTTCCTTCTCCCTAGCCAACATTTTCATTACCTCATATTCAACTATAGTGAGATAAACCTAATTAAATTCAGCATATGTAATCTAGATTCTTCATTATGTAGATAGCCAATCCTTCTTCATTATGTTCTCTTTTGGAAAACTAAGATTCCTTACACCTAATTTGATAGAATTTGTGTTTATCTTGTCTTATGTCCTCACTATTTCTCATTACCCTAATTTTGGTTTAAGATCTCCTTAACATATACTAGTATCTTTTGTCCATCCACCAAACAATTCCCAAATTTGGTATCCAGTAACAACTCATGCAATTTTGGTTAACAAATTTTGAGCATTCAGAAAAAATGGCAACCCAACAATCACTATACTAACACAAATAGGCATTATTGTGGGCCTTCTGGCTATGGAAATCATTCATCTACAATGAATGGACCATCACATCAAGGAATATACAATAAAAAATTCCTCCTTCAAGTTTAGTCAGGCATAGGTTTACCAAGCCAAACTAGGTGTTGTTTCGCCCTCAGAGACATGCTCCGAGAGAAGCAACCAAGTCTTGATATATGGGAAGGAGACACAATATAATGTACCAAGTTCTTATCAA
>VDFB02281492.1:784011056-784040695 GCA_007258455.2 Sequoia sempervirens
TCCCACCTAGATCTCCTGCCTGTTTTCCTCTCCAGTGCTGCTGCACATTAATGTTGCTGGGAGTAGATGAAAAGCTTCCCACAGATCAAACAGCAGCAGAGTTCTAAATTTTAAATGATTGGCAAAAATTTAAATTTCAAAATATATAAGAAATAGTCACAGAAAGAGGAAAAAGTGCTGCCTAGAGGATTTGAATATGATGCCCCTGTATCAGTTATTCAATGGCTATGTATGAAATTCTAAATTATCTAGCAAGATCAAATCCCCTAGCTGTTGATAGGCATGTGTCAAGGAATGTGATGGCAACTTATAACCACAACTTGTCATTTCTTGATACTTGTCCTTGACACCTCACATTAATAGAACATTAAGCATTTTGATGCATTTGCTTCACCAAATGCTGCCCAGGAGCTTAATATTTCAGTCTGCAAGTGGATGACTATTTATTCATCTTCCCTCTTAACTTCATTTATTTGATAAGGTTCAACAAGATGACAAAACAAATTAGAGTAAAATTCATATGCTTTCCAAGTGCAATGAAAAATCGCTAATGCTAATTTTGAAAGACAACAATGTCTATACAAATTGCAAAACCCTCTAACAAGGGTCTACTACAAATAGCAACTGCTGAGATACAGAGATACAAAAATTAAATCATATTGTACACTAGATGACCATTGTGCTACATATACAATATGAATATGCATTCACCATAGTAACAACATGCAGACCATTAGAACTCAATTCCTAGACTTGGTTTATTTTAGATGGCGAACCCTTAAAATATTGATGACTTCCAAACTAATACAATGATTGTTAAACATATAAGTAATTCACATAACCTTCATAATATAACTGGATAATTGACTACTCTAAGTCTTCCAGCTAATTTATGGGCCATATGATCCACTAAGAAAAATTGGAAGAAAGAAGCTCACTTAGCTGTTTTAAACCTTTATAGAATCCAGAAGTAACTGTGTTAGCATAGTTTTGGTGTTTTGCTATGCTAGCCTTAGAGGGATTGATAGCAGCATTTTAAGTTTCTTACCAAACCGTCAAGATAACACACATCACTCACTCCCACTTCTTTACCAAGCATGGATTCTAAGGACACGTGGGTTCCAAAATGTAATACAACATCAAAGTTGAAAATTTTCTGTAAAAACCAGCCGTGGAGCAATTATTTTTTTAATTTTTTTTAACAATAGCAAAGCAAATGCAAAACCATTTTTAAACAGCAACATGAATATGAAGGTGACCTTACTCAGTTTATACCACAATGTACAAAAGGAAAGCAAAGTGCATTGATCATAACCTACAAGTAAATGGTGAGAATAAGCAATGTTCCACAGAGTTTCCTGACAAGGGGACAAGGGGATGGGGGACCAAGGGCCTATGTTTAGAGACAGCATGGGGGCAGAACTGAGATACATATAGTACTTGAAAAAATAGTTATAAAAAGATGTATAAGAATTACAATGTTGAATTTACAAATGAAACTTTGGAAAATTAGTTAAAACTAAAATACTTAAATATTATTAATACTACTTAACAATTAACATTGAAGTTTGAACAATGAAAATGTCAAATTCAAAATTTATATTCAAGATTTCATAATGATGATTACAATGAGTACAATGATGTCAAAATAACAGAATAGAGTGAAGTGAGGCCTCTAATCATTCCCAAACTCCTCATCACTAGAACTGCTGGAAGTGGACACATGGTCAAGCTCCGCCAAACTAATACCAACCAGCCTTGCCTATGTAACTGTAGCATCCTCATCAATCTATGCTGGCTCCTTTGGCTCTACATCCCATCGTGTTGTTGGACTCTCTATGTACACAAATGTCTTGTAGTCAATGAGATGCAAAGAGCTATGTACATCCACAAGCTTCTCTGCTCTCCTAGAGGTAAGTTTGTTCCTCTTAAGAGAGTGGATGAAGTTATAAGTAGACCAGTTCCTTTTAGCAGCTGAAGAACTAGAAACTTGAGATAGCAATCAAATCACTAGAGAGGTGGTCAAAGAAATCAGTCAATGGTAATTCCACCACAAAATTGGATCCTCTTGTGCCATAGTTGCCATATCCATCTTGACCACCTCAGAATAACCCCTAAAAGTGGCAAATTTTGTCCACTCAGTACAAATAATGCTGGCCTCTATAGGATCATACATCTTTTCAATGGCCCTAAAGAACCTTGCCTTCACCTCAACATCTTGTATGGGTGTAACTCTACCAGGATTTTGCTTGTATCACTTGGGGTTCAGTGCATAGGAAGCCACGTGCAAGGGAGTGTTGAGCTTATCCCATCTCCGATGAATGATTGGTTGAGTGTGCTCATTGTACAATGCTAATGTGGGGTCCTTCTCTCCCACAACAACCCTCATTTGGTCAAGCATACTATCAATGCACTCATACACCTCTCCAAGGTTAGGTGCATTGGCATCTCCATATCTAATGACCTTGAAAACTGGAGTAATTAGGGAGACTATATATTTTGCATCAACCCAAAAAACAACACTCTTCACTACATCCTTAACTCTCTTCCCCTACTCTATCTTGAACTCGAGCCACCCATTCCATTTTGCTATCAAAACCATTAGTTGCAATGCCTCTTGCAACTCAAGCATTCTCTCCAAAAGAATGAAATAGGATACATATCTAGTCTCGACAGGTTTCAAGAACTCCTTAGAAAATCTCTTGAAGAGTGCATGTGAAGTGTGGTGGTTGCAAATAAGCATTTGCACATCTCTAGCATCATTAACCACTACTTTGATCTAATCAATATTTCCCATGTCCTTGAGTGCATTATTCATGGCATGCACACAACAAAAAGTCCACCAAATATGTCTATAAGTTGTCTCAATCAATTTCCCTACAGCTTTGAACACTTGGGTCGCATCTGTCACTACTTGGACCACAGTTTGTGGCCTAACATCCTCAATAGCATCCTTGAGGATTTGAAACTGGAATTTAGCATCTTTGTGATGTCTTGAATAGTCAACTACCTAAAGAAAATATGGGCCCTATGTACATGTAACCATGATATTGATGAGTGGGCAATGCCTAATGTCCATCCACCCAACCATGACTATATTGCATCCACTTTGCACCCAACATTCCTTCATTTTCTCCATTAACACATTTATCTTGGAATAGTTCTTATCCAAAATTGTGGTCCTCAATTTTGTCTCCCTTGGTGGCACATATGATAGTCCTCCCCTTGCTATCATCAACATCATCTCCTTATAATAAGGAGATTGAGCCACATGGAATGGAATGCCATTGGCAAAGAAGAATTTTCCAATGGCATCATCTATATCATCCTTCAAGTGCACATTGAATAATTCATCTATTGGGTTACTAGCATCACTTGTCAACTTGTGTTTCTACCTAGCCTCTACTGCATGGGCCTTTGAAGAACCTAGCATATGTGCAACTTGCCTCTACAAAGTAGTAGAATCATGTGGCTAGCTATGATGACCCTGTGGCCTATGAGACAAAGTAGCAGATACAAGTGCAACTGCATTTTCTTCACTTACACCCCATTACTTATATATCTCAACTTTATATTTCAAGTTTTTCGATCTCCCCAAAAACTTACATGCTTCTACACCTTTTCCTCATATATGATGGTGGGCATTAACTCTGGTAGTGCAGCCAAAAAATTCAAGGGCACAAAAGTGGCACTTTCACAACCTTGTGCCCCCAGATGTCCCAAGCTTGCTCAATAATTTTGTTGCAAATTGTTTCAAAGGAGACTTACAATCAAAAGGACCCTTAGCATACTCTACCAGTAATGTGGAGGGGCAATTAATACTTTCAATTGCACTTGCCATGGAACTAGTTGTTTGGATTTCATTGTCATTGCCACCCCTCTTAGTCTCAATGTTAGGTGCATCATCGAATTTAGTACTTTCACTATGAACCTCAACCTCATCCTCACTTTTGTCATGAGAACTCATTGTGATGCATCCAACATAATGCAAAGGGACTAAGACATAGATTTTGTTTTGTTTTTCTTCAAATTGCACAAAGTGTAGAAGCAAAGGATACACAAATAAAAATCATTGTTTTTAATCTTTGTCAACCAAGGATTCACTTTGGCTTTTCTTAGTTCAGGTCACACAAAGTGCAAAAGCAAAGGATACACAAAAGTTTCAACCTAGTTTAACAAAATTGAAAATAAAATTTAAATTTCAAAGTTGAATCTTGATGACAATATGAATAATGAACAATGAACATTGCAATGAATCATTGTTTGCACTTGCAGCCATGTCTATGAAATTATGAATAAAATTAAAATTTGAAAATAAAACTAATAAGAAAAACAAAATATAGTTATAGAATCCTACCTTATACTTGAAAAATCCTTCCAACTTGGTGTAGAATCCTTCTTCTTCTTGCTCCTTCTCACCCCTCTTGCACTTGCAACACTTCAATCACACTATTTCACTCCTTCACTCACTCTTTTGCTCCTCTTCAACCTAGCTGTTGAAATGAGATTGAGTAAAAATGAGGAATTTGGAGTGTTTTATAGAGTTTAAGAGATTGTTGATGTTGTAGCTACGGGCCTCACTCTTCTAGCGATATAATTAATAATCAAATAAATTCATATAGCCGTGGCTATTCATTTATTTGAAGCCGACTTTTGAGAAAGAGGCGCTTCCATTAATTAATTGTATTTTATTTATGATAGCCGACATAAATGAAATGATTCGCCACCTTTGTAAAGCCATATCATTTGTAAGAGGCCGACTTATCTTGAAGGGCATATTGACTAGTATTTATAGAGGGCGCTGCTCTCTCTATGATCATTCGATATTATCATTCAAGCAAGTTTGCACTTCATCAGGAGTTCGCTTCACTTACAGCAGACCAACATTGAAGATTATCATTATTCTTTGAGCACTTATTTGTATATAGTGAGGTGCTGTTATTATTGCACCTAATCAGCCTTGATATTGGCCTCATTGTAAAGCATCTTATTGCTGGTTCATTCAATATATAGTTGATATATTGTTGTTGGGTTTTTCTCCCTCAAAAAGGAGGGTTTTCCCAGGGTATATGCTGTGTTCTATTGTTTGAAATTGTTCTATTTCTACTTATTTAAATTCTGATCCTAAAATTAACATGGTATCAGAGCGGGTTTAAGCAAGATCGTGATCAGATTTGTATAAGCAGTGTAATCTTATTCTCTTCTTCTCATCTAAAGTGTCTATCTTAGCTTTGAAAATGGTGAACGGACTCAAGGTTGAAGATAGACTCGATGGTGCCTCTAACTTCACCTCTTGGAAGTTAAAAGTTCTTATTGCATTAGAAGAAAATGATATTCTCGAGTTCTTGGAATGTGAGGTGCCCAAACCTTCCAATGAGACTGAGAAGACACAATGGAGGAAGAATGGCACAAAGGCCAAGAAGATATTGATTGATTCTGTGAAGGATCACCTTTTGCCTATTATCTCCAAGTTAAAGACTGCTAGAGAGATGTTCAAGACTTTGGAGGGATTGTATGAGATCAATAACACCAGCAGAGCTCTTGCATTGAGGCAATAGCTACATCACATCAAGATGGCGAAAGGAGAATCAATCATCTCCTTCTTTATGAAGATCACTGAGTTGAAGGATCAACTTTATGCCATTGGAGACATAATTGAAGATAGAGACTTAGTCATGTTGGCACTCAACGGTCTTTCTCAATCTTGTGAGCCTTTTATCCAAGGTATCTGTAGAAAATCTAAGCTACCAAAGTTTGATCGTCTTAGAGCAAATTGCATTCAAGAGGAATCCAGGTTGGCAGCAAGAGGTAATGATCAAAGCTCTCATAATGAAGACAATCATGTTCTTGCTGCTCAAACATCAAAGAGGAAAGGTAGAGAAGGGAGAAAAGGATATTTCAAGAGGAATAGAGACAGGAAATCAGATGCTGCTCCTAAATCAAAGAAAAAGAAGGATCTCTCCCATATTCAGTGCTTCAAATGTGACAAGTATGGTCACTATGCTAGAGATTGTTCAACAAGACCAAAGCAACATGCTTCTACTGCGGATGTGGAAGATGTCTCTCCTCAGAAGGATTCAAGAGATAACTCAAGTGGATTTCTATTCATCTCTGCCCTATCAAGCAATGTTCCAACCGATAGGAGCACATGGTTGATTGATAATGGCACTTCTCGACACATTATAGGTTATAGAGAGCATCTTTCAGATTTGGTGGAGAGAGAAACCAACATTCAAGTAATAATCGGAGATGATGCTTGCTATTCAGTGAAAGGTGCTGGAGCCACCTCTCTTCACCTAGAATCTGGCATCCTTCTTCATTTGAGTGATGTCTTGTTCGTACCAAGTATCAAGAGGATCCTTGTATCAATTTCAGCTTTGGAGGACAAAGGATATCAAGTTGCATTTTCCGAGGGAAAAGTTCTTGCTTGGCCGAAGAACTCTAGCATCAAGACAACCCGAGTGATTGGTGTTTGGCAAGAGAGTCTATACAAATTTTCCATTCGTCCAATGCAAGAATTGTTGCATGATTTCGCCAGTTCAAGCGAGCTTTGGTATAGGAGGCTTGCTCACCTTCACTTCATAGCTCTTCCATCCAAGGAGAAGATGGTCACTAGCCTTCCGAAACTCAATTAGGAGCATGATGGTACTTGCAAAGGATGTGCAATGGGTAAGAATACTAAGGGTCCTTTTCATAGTAGTGAAAGTAGATCAAAATGTATTCTAGATCTTGTTCATTTTGATTTGTGTGGTCCAATGTCTATTGCATCCTTGAGTGGTTTTTGGTATTATGTAATGTTCATTGATGACTACTCTAGAAAGACTTGGATTTACTTTTTGAAGTCTAAGGAATCTAAAGAAGTACTTGAGAAATTCAAAGAATTTAAGGCTCAAGTTGAAAATTTGTCCGAAAAGAGGACCAAGGTCCTAAGATCTGACAACGGAGGAGAATACACTTCTTGAGGCTTCCGTAATTTCTGCATTGAGGCAGGGATTAAGAGGGAGTTTTGTGTTCCATATAATCCTCAACAAAATAGAGTTACAGAAAGGAAGAATAGATCTATAGTTGAGGCAGCCAAAGCTATGATCCATGATCAAGACTTACAAACCTTCCTTTGGGCAGAAGCATTCAAAACTACAGTGTATGTTCAGAATCGGAGCCCTCATCGTATTTTGGAAAATATGACTCCTGAAGAAGCCTTCACAGGTGTGAAGCCTGAAGTTAGTCACTTGAGAATCTTTGGCTGTCCTGTTTATATTCATGTGCCTAAAGATAAGAGAACTAAGTTAGAACCATCTGGCAAGAAAGGAATATTTGTGGGTTATAGTGAATCTTCAAAAGAAGCCTACAAGATTTACATTCCAAGACAGAAACAGATAGAGATCAGCAAGGATGTCTCTTTTGAAGAAGATGTTGCATTCAAAAGATCTAAAGGTTCATACATGGAGATAGATAATGAAGATCAGGAGACTCCTTAGGACATGGACGTTGATCATACTCCTGAGATTCAGAGGGAGTCTACTGAACCAAAAGAGGATATTGATCCAGTTGAGCCTTTGGAACCAATTGATGGGCCAAGAGATATTGTCATAGGTCGAAAGAGACCTTTATGGGCTAGGCAAACTATGCAAGAGGCAGAAAAGTTTGCAGCTCCTAGAGGCACATTCAAAGAAAGCAAAAGACCACAGAAGTTTCCAAGCTATGTAGTATTAATGAGCCATATTGTTTAGTCTGAGCCTTCCAGTGTTGAGGAAGCATCAAGTCAGCAAGTATGGAGAGATGCTATGGCTGAAGAATATCAATCTATTATCAAGAATGATGTTTGGGATATTGTACCAAGACCTAAAGGAAAATCAGTTGTATCTTCTAAATGGCTTTTCAAGATCAAGCATGCAGCTAAGGGAAGCATTGAGAAGTACAAAGCTAGATTTGTGGCTAGAGGATTCTCTTAGAAAGAGGGAATAGATTATGAAGAAACTTTTGCTCCGGTTGCTCATTATACATCCATCAGGACTATCATTGCTATTGCAGCAACTAAGGGATGGCAGCTGCATTAGATGGACGTGAAGACAACATTCCTTAATGGTGTAATTGAAGAAGTATACATTGAGCAACCTGATGGCTTTGTGATTCATGGGAAGGAGTCTCATGTTTGTAAATTGAAGAAGGCTTTGTATGGCCTTAAGCAGGCTCCTCATGCTTGGTATGAGAGGATTGATTGATACTTGATGAGTTTGGGCTTCTCCAAGAATGATGTTGATTCAAATCTATACTTCAAGGTAGTTGATGGTGAGGCTTTAATCTTGGTTCCTTATGTTGATGATCTATTTCTTATTGGAGAAGAATATCTCATTGTCAAATGCAAGGAGTTAGCTTCTGAATTTGAGATGAAGGATTTAGGCTTTATGCATTACTTTCTAGGATTGGAAGTGTGGCAGAAACCCAATGAGATCATTCTGAGTCAAGGGAAATATACCATAGACATCTTGAAGAGATTTGGGATGATGGATTGCAAATCTATGTCTACACCAATGGAAACTAATTTGAAGAAGTTAAGTGAGTCTGCAGCCAGTTCAGATCTGGTAGATCCTACTATGTACAGACAGTTGATTGGATCGTTGATGTATCTAGTCAATACTAGACCAGATATTTGCTATGTAGTGAGTGCTCTCAGTTAGTTCATGTGTGAACCAAGGAAAATTCATCTAGTTGCAGCTAAGCATATCTTGAGATACTTGCATGGCACAGTTGGATATGGCTTGAGATACACTTCCAATGTAGACCTAAAGTTGCAAGGCTATTCTGATTCTGATTGGGCAGGGAGTGTAGCTGATCGGAAGAGCACCTCTGGATGTTGCTTTAGCTTGGGGTCTGCAATGATTTCTTGGTGTAGCAGGAAGCAGTCTTCAATGGCTCTAAGCATTGCAAAGGCCGAATATATTGCAACGTGTGCAGCAGCTCGAGAAGCAATGTGGCTTCGGAAGCTCCTTGCCGGATTGTTTGGACAATCATTGGAGCCAATTGATATTCATTGTGACAATCAAAGTTGTGTGAAGCTATCTGTCAATCCAGTGTTTCATGACAGAACAAAACATGTTGAGATCAAATACCATTACATTTGAGATATGGTACTTAGGAAAGCTATTCAGTTGAGATATATTTCCATTGATGATCAGACAGCTGATATTCTCACCAAGCCTCTCTCCAGAGTGAAGTTTGTGCATTTTCGAGACAAGCTTGGAGTTGTGGAGAATGAAGCCCTTGTTGAGAGGGAGACTCAGCATCAGTTATCTCTTATGATTTGCTATAATGCATCTTTCTCTGTGAAAAAGAAATTTGAGGTGAAAGCCCTTGTTAATGCATTTTTCTCTGAGACGGAGAAATTTGAGGTGAAAGCCCTTGTCCATCTCTGAGACAAAGATGTGGTTCTTTCCACCTTCTAGGAGTAGCCATGGTGGATGTCATGTTGAGAGACTCCATGACAACATCACGTTAAGAGACTCTGTGATGATTCCATTGTACTTGTGTTTATCCACCCTCTAGGAGTAGCCATGGTGGATGTCATGTTGAGAGACTCCATGACGACATCACGTTGAGTGACTCCGTGATGGGCACTTGTACACATGTTCCTTTCCACACATGCGAGTAGCCATGGTGGACGTCATGTTGAGTGACTCCATGATGATATCATGTTAAGTGACTCCGTGATGTGCTCTTTTCCACTAATGGGTGTAGCCATTGTGGATGTCATGTTGAGAGACTCCATGACATGGATATCTGGAAGATTTCCTCCCTAGCTAAGAGGGAGTGTTGATGTTGTAGCTCCAGGCCTCACTCTTCCAACAATATAATTAATAATCAAATAAATTCATATAGCCGTGGCTATTCATTTATTTGAAGCTGACTTTTGAGAAAGAGGTGCTTCGATTAATTAATTGTATTTTATTTATGATAGCCAACATAAATGAAATGATTCGCCGCCTTTGTAAAGCCATATCATTTTGTAAGAGGTTGACTTATCTTGAAAGGACGTATTTGTTGGTGAAGGGCATATCGACTAGTATTTATAGAGGGCGTTGCTCTCTCTATGATCATTCGATATTATCATTCAAGCAAGTTCGCACTTCATCAAGAGTTCGCTTCGCTTACAACAAATCAACATTGAAGATTATCATTATTCATTGAGCACTTATTTGTATATAGTGAGGTGCTATTATTATTGCACCTAATCGGCCTTTAGATTGGCCTCATTGTCAAGCATCTTATTGCTGGTTCATTCAATATATAGTTGATATGTTGTTGTTGGGTTTTTCTCCCTCAAGAAGGAGGGTTTTCCCAGGGTATATGTTGTGTTCTATTGTTTGAAATTGTTCTATTTCTGCTTATTTAAATTCTGATCCTAAAATTAACATCTTGCACTTGCAACACTTCAATCACACTATTTCACTCCTTCACTCACTCTTTTGCTCCTCTTCAACCTAGCTATTGAAATGAGATTGTGGGTAAAAATGAGGAATTTGGAGTGTTCTATAGAGTTTAAGAGGCATTGGTGGGGCCAATTAGCCATTAAGGTTTGGCCTTGGGCTCTAATTTCAAGAAAAAATTAAAGATTTTTTTAATTTTTTCCTTACCTTTTTCGATGATATCCACAAGAGTCTTCTTGGCATCCCCAAGATGGCCAAGGGACGTTTGGCCATCCCCGAGACGTCCTGATGACATCTCAATAGCGATGGTAGGGTAGGGGGTGGGAGGCATCTTCCTGGCATCCCCACATCTCGGGGACATCCCTGTCCCCAAAATGCCTAGATTTTAAGGGGGAGGCGTCCTCATGGTTTAGTGAGAATAAGAGTTTGGCTGGTCATGAGTAACAACCTAGTTGAGTAGGTTCCCATTTACTGGCCTTGAGGGTGCAACAAGCCCAACAAAGTGAACCAGTGCCCCATCCACCCTAGCCAAGTGCACCTAGCAAGTTATCCCAAAAAACAATCCTATAGTGATGAAGTCAAGATCATGGACTTAGGTGTGAGGTGAAGACTAGGTTCTTCAAGGGAAAGACTAGGAAGAAGGCTTTAATGCATCCCATACTACACTAGGGGTCCATCCTCATCTCGACTAGGTCATGCATACCATCAAACAACTAGGAAGAGGATTACGATGCATCCCATACTACACTAGGGGTCCATCCTCAATCCCAAAAGGATCATATAGGCACAAGAGAGATTCTCACAAGTAGTGAACCTCTCCCGATTGATGGATTCCAACTACAACCACCCCTAGGCCACTTGTGACGAGTCTATCCACCCTGGAAAAAGTAGCTCCAAACATATACCACCTCGTGGCCTTAGTGATATTGTCAATTATCCCCTTCACAATATGGGTAGCTGCCTACTAACCCTCTGGATACAACAGTCAGCTCTAATTTTCGTTACCTACACCGTAAAGGTAACAACCAGCTCAACCACTCCAACATCACATCTAGGGTAGCCCTTGGCAATCTTTCAACTCTGTGATACAAATGAATGTCAACTAGTCCCAGAGGTACAGCAATTGTCCTACGTATCTATCATTAGCACAGTCCAGTGACTGCTTGATAACTGCTCCGATATCCTAGAGGTTCAATCTTGGGTCATCTATAGCCTAGGATTTCCTAGAATTCTAGCTGCATTTGATTCAATTTGGCAGGCATATTAAATTGAACAAACAGTTGATTGACGCAACTAGGGATAGAGTGTTATAGAGTCTTCCAAACATAGAACATAAACCAAAATTATCCAACCCTTATATTAGGTTGACCTTATTGTTCACCATATTTAGTCATCACAGGTATATACATAGTCGACAAGAGGTGATGGTAGGGACATAATGTCAAGGGCTAAGGATATAAAATCCCTTCTAGTACAAGTACATCAGTAAGCTTGTAAGAGGTGAGCCATAGTCTACTGTGGAAGTAATGATATAGTGAAATTCCATCATTTAGTATTTGAGCAACCAACTAAGCTTATCTCATTCCCTTTATCAAGTTGAACTCACGGATTATATTTCTAGATTTAAACCTTTTCCCTAAGTTTAATGGTTCGGGTGACTTCAGGAAAGACAAGGTAACACCATCCACTTATTTTATTCAGGCATAAAGTATGCATTGCAGCGAACACCCATTTAACATGGACAGCAGAATTTTAGCCAGTCTCATTTGAGGAGAAGCACAAAAATAATAGTTAGCTAGAATAATTTAAATTTCATGGGATAATTGCAATGTTGCAGCCCATAGAATGTAATTCCTGGGAAACCAAAGAAAATGTAAAACTGAATCACTAAGAACATAGAAAACAGCAAGAGAGTTAAAGCAATGAGACCTTATGTGCCAATATCCATGGCCCTCTGAGGTTAGATTAATCTCGGAAATTTCGCTATTAGTGAACAAACAAGGGACTTGCAGACAAATGAAAAGGTCGTTGTCCTATCGGCTGATTACACTCCAAGAATTCTCCAACAATCTCTTATGAAATGGAAAAATCACTTCTATGATGGCGCTGTGCAACTACAAAGCTGTTCTTATAAAGTAAGAGGTATTGAGTAGGAATTTAGAACCTACTAAGCAAATAAAGTTAACCCTGTCTCCTGATTTTACAGAGATTTTGGAGTCCTTGAAACAACAGTAGTACCTCTATTGATGGGCGAATTTTTCAAATTTCCTACACCTGAAAGATACATGCTTTTTATCTTCAGAGATGATTTGTCACTAATTGGTCTAGTAGTGGAAATGAAAGGAAAGTTTGTTGCCTGCATCAGAACCAGTTGTTCTGCTTCTTCCCTACTACATTTGGGCCAGAGATACAATTCCATGCGACTGGTCTCTGTCTTAAGGACAAAGACCAATCTCAAGAGCCCATAGTGTTAACATGTTCTTGCGCTGTTTCTACCTTCATTGCTTTCTTTCTAATGTAGTTGGGCAGCTAGCATCAATGCTGTGAATGTCGTAAACATCTTATTTCATTATAACAGAGGACAACAGCAGCCTACACATCATTGACTAAAATAAATGTTGCAATTTTAGTAAGTATAATTGTGAGCATGAATAAGAACAGCACCCCAACTGGCATGAACAAGTGCATTAACAGTTTATGAGCAGGTATGATTGCAAGAGAATGACATTAGATCATAGCAAGGCTTATCTCTAAGGTATAGCGCCTGCCATCTTCAATTTAAAGCGAGGAATTTCGTGGACTGCCTCCAACAGTCCCGCCGCGCCCTAAATCCCGCCCGATATTGCCATGCTCAGCACTCTCTCACCTCCCAACAGATTCGCCTTGCTCTGGTTGGCCCTCTCCCTCCTCTTTCCCTCCTATTCGATCCCTACTGCTCCTATCTTATGGCCTCTATTCATCTAAACTGCCCGAAATCGTGTTTTAATGGAGGTAGCTGCTCACATTTTCACCCTACGCACCATACTTGTCTCTAACCTGCGAATTTTTGGACGGGCAGAGGTGAGAGCCATTCACGCTCAGCATACCCGCACCTTCCCTCATTACTTCGGGCTTTCTCCCAGCCGTATACAAGAGGGCCGACTCCAGTAATGCCCCCCTTCACCTCTACCAAGTCTTAGGCGAAAATGACAGACCTCTCTCTTCTCTTTTTTTTAGCGTCTCTTGAAGGAACTATAGAAACTAGGGGAGAGGGGCCCATAATGGAGCAGGGTTCAATAGTGGGGATAGAAGTAGTCCTGAGTGGACCCCATAGTGGAGCATTTTAATATCCAATTGCAACACTTTTTATCCATAAAGTAGGCAGAGTGACAAATCATGTGATGCCACATAAGTGCACCAATAAAACATGACTTAGTGCACCACTATCGGTCTCACTTTTTTTTTGGGCCTTTTTGGATACCTCAACAAAACTCATACTGATATGGCATCATATTTGATGATTTGATGGTGTGGCTCTAAAACGAAATTTAGAAGCACATGAGTTGCCAAATAAATTGTTGTACAGAATTGGGAGTGATTTGAAATTTCCACGTAGGATTTTGAGAAACGCAGTGCCCCACTATGGGCCCCTCTCCCCTACCTGTGTTTGCTTTAACTAGTGATTAATAAGTCTGTTTTAACAAATGAGAGATCATTTTTATGTTTATTGAACAAATATTTGTATATTATTAAAGTAAGCATATAAATAACAAAACATAAATATTATTAAAGTAAGCATATAAATAACAAAACATATTTCATAAATGAATTTTCTAAGTTTAATATGGTTCCACTATCACAGTTGCGATGATAATAGTGGCAGATGGGCAAAAAAAAATCTAATTTGATGAAAAAAATCTAACTTTAATTAAAACTAAAAAAATCCAATTTCTTTACTTTTTTTTCACTTCGTGAATATAGTTTTTTATTGTTTTTTTTCTCTACTAGTAACAAACTTAAATTTTATTTTTCTATTTATTTTGCTTGAAATTATTTTATTATTTCAATTAAATTGTATATCACGTAAATTATAAATTACCTTTATTTACTTGATTTTTCCTTTCACAAAGTTTGAATTGGTAGTGAAAAGATGCTTAAAATAACTACCTAAGTTGGAAACATCATAAAGGAAATCAAATTATTATGATTAAATATTTACTCTCTTTTTTATTATTTAAATGAAATTTAATATATATATATATATATACTTTTAAATCTCTTCAAGTTTAAAGAAATAAAACGAATATTTTAATTTTTTTTATTTATTTAATTAATTATTTATTTTTTCTCACAAAATTTTGGATAAGTTTTTTAATAAATATTTTATTTTAAAATAATTACTAAGAAACTTCAAAATTTACTCGTAGATTTTTTAGTAATAAATCAAGTATTTGAGTTTCACAAAATATGAATAAATAAATTCATAACTATTCATCTTGAGTTTAAATGTTTTTAATAAAATAATTTAATTAGATTTAATTGTACTACAATGATTAAGAGCATTTAAATTTTCAAACTTAGTTTGGTTTAAATTTATTAGTGATACGGTACTTTCATTTGAATTTCAAATGTAATTAGTGATAGCTTCTAAATTTATTGCAAAAAAAAAAGTTTTTATTTACGCATAATAATGTTGCCTTAATTTATTTATTTTATAAAAGCATTTTAGAAATTATACTTAGTTTAAATATTGATTAAGATTGTTGAAATATATCTTCAAAAGAAAACATATTTTTCAAAAGGAAATTTGTAATTTATTGTAGATGCTTATAAAATGAATTTTCTGAAATATAATTGGCTAGAAAGTTTGGACCAATAAGGGTGATTAATCTGGTTCCACTATCATAGTTGTAATGATAGTGGCAGATGGGGCAAAATTGGAACGGTTCTAAAGTAGATGTGGTCGGAAAAGGTGGAACTATTATGAAGTGCAATGTTATTTCACTTTGGATAGTTTGAAGATGCAAAGAAATTGAAACTATACCATTATCAAGTGTCAGCCTATTTCACTTTGGAGAGCTTCAAAATTAGAGTAAAGAAACCAAAGCTATAATATCTGCAAAGCTAGAATATTTGTGTGCATTTGCCTCCTATAATCTAGAACGTGTTGGAAAACAGTGCACCACAATTCAATTTTTTAAAGAAAAAGATTCCTATATGAACTTAAAATGTGTTGGTAAAGAATGAGCCACTTGCCAAATTGAAAAGGAACCAACAATCCAAAGGCCCAATTGGAGGTGAAGCACCAACAATTTCTGTAAGTTTTTTCTTGATCTTTTATTGGGATTTTTTATTTTAACAACAAACAAACTCTTAATCAATTGTTCTCTGTGTGAATATTCAACGGAGTGTCTTAGAATTGTAAGTTTTATGTTCTAAGAATCTCGAGCTGAGGAAAATTTACTGAAACCTTACATCAAATCCTATGGGATAATTACCTTTTCCATTGGAATGTTGGCATCTGCATATATGTTAAACTTTTGTCTTTCTCAGTGCCTTCAATTCCATTTGTGGCTTGGGGTTTTGCAGCTTTTTAACTCTTATAATTTGTTAAGATTGCAGGCAGTTGCAACAATAATGATCGCACTACAACTGCAAGTCGTGATTACATGGAATATGTTTTGAGTGACCAAGAAGACCATGGTCTAGTGCAATTAAACATTTGCCAGTGTACATCATTATATGCTCCAGCAATTCAACCTATTTATGATACTTTCCCAGCATTGCACACTTGTGTAGATAGGCGTTCTCTCATCATAAGTGGTTGTATAAATCTCACTTTTGTGCATTGTATGTGTGTTGTTGAATCCAGCAGGGGATGGAGAAATAAAGTTGCATCTTCTCCTACAAGGATTCTAAATGCAAGAGCAGTACAATGAAGTTTTTATGTTTGAAGATCATTTGAAGTAAAAAGGAAATTTGGGATCCCAATTTTATTTTTTGCTTGTATGTAGATTCTCAGTTGTGTTGCATGTTGATAAATGGTATAGTTAAGTCTTCTTTTCTTACCAGACTTTCTAGTTTTGTAGAAATGTTGCATTATGTGACTTATGTTCTATGAAGATGAATGTGCTCAAATGACCTAGATATCTGGTCCATGAAGTCCAAATACACTTGATGAAAGCAATACATATTCTCAAAAACATATTGTGGATGCTCTATTTTTGTGCTATATTGAAGATCATGTAATATATTCTCTTTTGTAGGTTTTGATCCATCCATTACTGTTATGGAAGGAACTAAATTTAGATAGTTGAGAATGGCTATAGTAGTTGCATTTTATTTATCAATCACATTACACAATGATTTTGTAAATAAAATATTTTTTGTGGCTATTTGGCAAGCTTTTTGTGAGTTCTTTAATCTCATATATTGTCTATTTGGTTTCTTTAAGATTTTTTTGAGTAATAAACTGGAACGCATTATGCTCTGATCACAAGAAAAATGGACATCATTTTTTATGAACACTTGCAATGCAGTTAATTTTGAGACTGCCATTGCCTTTCATGATCAATTCCAAAAATAACAACACTAAATTTTCATTCAAGCCAACTACCACAACCTTTCATGATCAACTATTACATATAGGAAAGGAACATGAGAAATCTGGGAACTATGTCAAAATATTATTAATAGCCTATAGTTTTCAAGTTGATTCCCTTGCATTTAGGGTCATTGGAAAGTGAAAACAACTATTAGTTGATGGCAGACCCAGTAATAAATGTGGCAGTGCCACAATATCTGTTAGAGTAATAAGTTGTTTTACTTAATTAATTTAATCATATTGGTTAATTAATTAAGTCACTTATCACTTTAGTACTTAATCTAAACTTAGGCACATTAATAATTAATTATTTATTAATTATTAAGTGTGCACACTAGGGTTTCCCTTTAGGGTTTTCTTTAGGGTTTCTTGATCTCCTTTTATGAGGATTGATCTCATTGTTGATCTCATTGTAATTATTAACGGGAGAATATCTGTAGCTTTCATATCTTCTTGAAAGTTTTTCTCTCTTCTGTAGCTTTTTCTTGTTGAAGTTAATTGCATACATTTGTTTACAAATCTCTTGCATGGAAGGTGTATTTGTTTGTGTTTGATCCTGTGGCTCGTGGTTTTTTTCTTGTTTCACAATTCCAACAATATCCAAGCAGGTGTTTAGGATTGTCTTGGTTTAAATTAGTTTACGTCAAGATGCATCTCTTTGTTTCTAGTATTTTCAATAATCCTTACATTAAAACAGTTTTAGTAGTTGTATAAAACTTTGTGCACACTTTGAAGCCATTCTATTTTTTTATGAATTAAATGAATTGTCCAATATTATCCTTACCTTCTAGGATTACTTCTTTTTTATCTAGTCTATTGCATCATTGTTTTTGCTTTGAAGAAACTAAAAAGGAAATTGCATGACATATAGAATGATTTATAACTATAAGTATTATTTATCTGTTTGTTTTATCAACATTGTTACTAAAACTTATCAAACACAACTAATTAAAACATAACTATTCTATAACTTTTTGGCAGGAACTTTGCAGCCCTGCAGCTCTTGTTTTAAATTTAGCCATTCATTTTGATTTTTATTTTCTTTCTTTTATTTTTTTATCTATTTATAACATAGTTTCTAGTTTCTTTATTTTATTTTTAATTTAGCCATTCATTTTCATTTTCATTTTCTTTCTTTTGTTTTTTATCTATGTATTACATAGTTTCTAGTTTCTTTCTTTTATTTTTTAAGACACATTGGTCATCAATTTCCATATGGTGGTCTTTTTTATTTTCTATACCTTAAAATTGATTAGACAAAGGCGTCCAATGTTGGAATATTTATTAGCAATCAGTAAATAAAGCTTGCAAATCCATTGACCTACTATTGATGACTCCTATAAAACATTTATGTGAAGGGGAGGTTTAGTTGACTATCATTCTAAAGCAATGACTAGCTAGGGGTTGAGGACTTGACTTGTGTCTAATGGGGAAATTC
The DNA here is from genome assembly GCA_007258455.2 of Sequoia sempervirens. Taxonomy (NCBI): domain Eukaryota; kingdom Viridiplantae; phylum Streptophyta; class Pinopsida; order Cupressales; family Cupressaceae; genus Sequoia; species Sequoia sempervirens. The sequence goes on from VDFB02281492.1 coordinate 784,029,502, forward strand.
ATAATTAGTTGAGATCTCTAGGGCAATTCGATCTCCTAGTTATAAGGTAGGGTTGAGAGACTTAGGGATTATTCTCAAAATAGGTTTAGATCTAGTCTTGTTGTAACCTTAGCACCTCCAAAACCATCCAAATTCTCACACATAGATAAACACAATATTGTCAGTACTTAGTCCAAAAAATATAGCATACATGTATAAAAAACCATGTCATAAATTAAAACAAACCATTCACTTCAAAAAATTTAGTTACTTGACAATTATAATAATTAACAATTAAATTTGCATTCCAAAGCATCAATCAGAAAATCCTTACAACATTTAAAATTTCAAGCATGACAACAATTTTAAAGTTAGGGTTTCCACCTTATTCCAAATTGCATTGAGACTTTAGGCATTTAACACGGGAGAAAGTATAAGGTTTGCAACGATGTGAATTATAAGCAACCAATCCATTATGTGGAATTGCTAATTTTATGAAATGGGGTCACCATCATATAAAAAATTCAATTGCACTCCAATAAAGACATTGCCATACTATTTTCCATATACTAGCAAGTTTTCCCCATAGAATTGAGATTTCTTGGAGGATTTCCCTAGTTATCTTCCAAATCCTTTGTATAGGAATTTGGTTTTTGATAATATCTTACATTCAATTTGAAAGAAATATTCATATTCAAACTATTAAAATTAGCCTCTTTGAGTTATATCTTCAATAAGCAACTCAAGAGTGTCTAGTAATCCTTATGCATTATAACCATCTTTTTGTATGACCTGTCCAACATTGAAGATTGAGGAGAACACATTAAGATAGATTGTAGTACCTACATTGCCTTTATCAGGTGGAAAGCTAAGTACAGTGATAACAACTTTATTTTCCTCTAGTAAATATATAATTTAATTCATGAGATCCATGGATGGCTTCCACATAAACCAAGGCAACTCTTGTACACTTAAACCATTTTGAGCAATTGTGCAAAAATACTTTTCTCATCATTAAGTCATCAATTGAATGCATTTTCAAAATATAAACATAACTAAAAATAATTCAAACAAGTACATTGAGTAGAATTGGATTTTAAGAAAGCAAGAAAAAGATAATCTTATTTTCATCTAAATTGTTATTTTATTCTAATGAAGATAAAGAAGAAATTTTAAGAAAAAGGAGTTGTAGATTATACTTTCATTTAGTTATTTGAAATAGAATTATTAAGATAGTAACCAATTTTATCCATTTAGGCAACATAATATGCATTTTTTCTATTTTGTAATTACTCTAATAGCAACAAATATGTTTAAGATTTTTCTATGTGGTTAATTTTAGTCTTCAATTAAAAGAAAAATGGTAGAGTGACGATCATGGAGGAATAATGGCTACTTCTCAAAGCGAACATGGCATAATAACAACTATTTTTCAAAAAAAAGAGGATTTGTGACCCTTGTGACTACAACAGGCAGATTTTGCATGCTTGTGGACCCAAGATACCCTTTCCTCATGACCCACGTGACCACAACAAAGAAATCTCTCTTGCTCATGGACCCCTTAGCTATAAATTTTGGAATCGTACAAGGCATGGGACTGATGCGATCAGGCACAAATTTATAAAGCCAAACTGGGTCCCATTTCACTCTCACAGACGCTTGGATAGAAGCAAACATGAAGTTCTAGATATATGTGAAGATGAAAAATCTCATCATTCACAAAGGGAAAATCTACAATGAAGGCAATATGAAGCTAATCTAGGGTTTCTAAATCGACTCTATAGAGAAAGTGAAACAAATTTTAGATCAAACAAAAATACAAAGGAGCCATTGTTTAGGCTTTTAGCAAGATCAAATGACACTTTTCAAAGCAGAACTTTTACTGAAGGTAAGCAGGGGGATAGCAAAAGCAAAGAGATTCAAGAAAGAAATGGTGTTGAAAAGAGCAAAAATAGTCAAAAGGAGAAGGAGGAGCAGGGAAAAGGTCAAAAGGGTCATGGAAAGGGCTCAACCCTTTTGCGTCAATAGAGGAAGAAGAAAAATGTTGCAAAAAGAAAATAAAAAAGGGCATCTCAACACAAGAAGGAAAAATTGCAATGGAGGTGAAAGGCTACCCCAAATGCAGACTCTGAAGCAATGGCACCAGTTCAAGAGCAGAGGCTAGGTAGTGAGAAAATGTTGCTTTTGGATCAAAAGGGCACTGTGAAGATCACCTTGCCAGAAATTTTTTTGCAACCTCAAGTTCAAGATATGCATAAAAAAGCTTTACTTTGTAAGCTCTAGAATCTCACGCTTGAACTAGATGCTTTATAGGATTTTCTATTTCATGAATGGGTAGGGATTTCAAAGGTTTTTTTATCTTGATAAAGAAAAGGGTTTCTTTTCCCCCACGGGTTAGAGGAGTTGGTTTGAGTCTTGGGTTCGATTCTCTCTATCCTGGCTATCACCCCGCCTCGAATGCTGGGGGGTTGCGTTGGTTACCCCAAGGTCATAGGGATTAGTCTCACCCCGTAAAGGGAACCTATTGGGCTTGAGTCACAGGGATACCCTTTGAGACCAAAAAAAAGGGTGTCTTTATTGTGCTTTTTCATGAGAAATCATATAAAGATTCTATTTACAAAGTTAAGTCTTGGATATTTGAGGGATCCAATCTTTATATGCAATCATGGTCTCCAAAATGTAAGCCAAATGATCTAGCCATTAGGTTTATACCTTTCTGGATATAGTTGTAGGCTTTAGCACTAGAATATAGAGAACTGCAATTAATATAAATAATAGCAAATCAAATAGGGATTTTTCTTAAACATGACAAGTCTTTTCTTCATAATCCATCAAATCCGATAAGGGTTTGTATAATGTTAGATACCATAAAGCTAATGCCTACTCAAATACAAATAACATCAAAATATGGCTTGTGGACACAACATATTATAGTAGAAACACCTAAAAACACTTGCACAAAGTGTCATTCTCTAGAACATTGTAATAGTATTTGTATAAGGAGGGAGGAATGTAACATGCTAGAGAAGCAACAGAGGGTATGTCAGGAAAAGACATCGTCTAAGGTAGTCTCTCAAACAACTAAGGAGCAACAATCAAATTTACATATTGGAGCAATGAGGCAAGAACAGTTGAAGGTATATAGAAGGCAAGGTCACTAAGGAACGAGAAACGATAGTTGTTGATGTAAATAAGGATTCTTCATGCTTCCAACTTTCCCTAACACAAAAGCAGTTTACTCTTTTGAAAAAGAGCATGGGAATGATTATGCATTTGTATAATCTAACTCTTCCACAAATTTTGCATTAACATATGAATGATATTATTAAAAAATTGATGTTTGGGGAAGGAATCCAACCTACTAACAAAACTTCATTCATTGTTGAAGAAGGGGAAACCAAAAATAAAGTATCAAAGTGTCTAGTTCCTACAAAATATGATAAGGAGTTGGAAACACTATCTCAAGAGTTTATTTATTCAATTGGTTTAGACCTATTTGATGAGTTAGCAGATGTAATAACAAAGGAGGATAAAGTTGTGTAGTTAAGTGTAGGGTCAAGATCAAAAGTTATGGGGTTGAATTCTTTTCAAATTGGGGATAAATGGGATGAGTTGGAGCATGAACTAATCTTTATGTCAGGAAAGGTTGATAATGCTACAACCCTAGGGAGAAGAGGGAGAAAGCCCAAGGTGGTAGAATTGAAGAAAGAATCATTGGTACTAGATCAAGGTCCTACATTTGGAACCATGGTGGAATGGGTAAACAATGAGGATGATCAATTGGCAGATTTTGATTATATCTCAAACCTTGTCTCTCTCACAATCTTTGGCAAGTTAACAAGTGTTAAAGAAATCTTTGGGTAAGAGAGGCAGAAAGTCCAATGCAGAGAAATTGAAGGAAGAGATAGAAACACAGATTCAAAAAAATCTTGATGGCAATATTGTTATGATTGTGACCAAGTGCCCGAGGGGAGCTTGTTGCTCTCCTCAAGTGTAATGCAGATAATTTCATGGAATTTCAAGGGAATTAATGCCTCTAAAAAACAAGCTTGAATCAAGCATTAGTTAGATGCTTGTGGAGTAGACATAATTTTGCTTCATGAGACAAAAACTTCAAAAAATACTTATGAAGCAATGATTCAGAAATGGAAAAAGTGGAATTCAACACATTCCCTAGCCCAAGGTGCCTCTAGGGATCTAGTAGTCTTATGGAATCCAAAGTTCATTAAGGTAGCTTCAATAAAAATTGATAACAATTGGCAGTTATTGGAGGTGCAAAACTTTGATTTGAAGCTTTGGGTACTAAATATCTATGGCTTGACATCCATGATAGACAAGAAAAGATTATGGGATGAGATTACATAAATCTTTGTTGGAATAGGTGATGAAAAAGTTGTGTTGGCAGGTGACTTCAATACAATAGCCTCATTAGAGGAAAAAGAAATGATGGATCTGCCCTCCACAAAGAGTAATTGATGAATTTAAGTCCTTCATTATGAGTAATGCACTAAAAGATATTATACCTACAAAAGTTTTGAATACCTGGACAAATCGAAGGTATAATTTCTTACAAATTGTAGAACATTTGGATAGGTTTCTTGTTACTCCAAACTAGTTTATTGGGGATTATGTGTTATCTTCAGATATTTTAACTCTTCTCGGATCTAATCATTATGCAATTTCAATGGATATTACAAATACTGGTTCGGGGTTTAAATGACATTCATCTTTCAAATTTGAAAAGATGTGGTTGAGACATTCGCATTTTTACCTTCATTGCATCAATGGTGGGGCAAGCGCACCTTACCAGAGGGGTACAAAAATGTATCAATTTTGTAGAAAGCTGTAATTTGTAAAATAGCATATTAAAGCCTAGAATATACAAGTTTTTAAAAATATATTCCTGCAAAAGGAAGAGGTTTTTAAGGAATTATTTGAAATCCATGAGCACGTCATAAAGAATGGTTTGGATGTTTCAACTTTTGATAAGCAAAAAAAGTTGTAGGTAGAATGGGAAGAGTTAAGTGTGCGCGGGAGGAAATTTATTGGAGGAAAAAGTCCAAAGAGTTATGGTTGAAGGATGGAGATCATAATACTAAATATTTCCACTCATCCACCCAGATCAAAAAGGTTACTAACACAATTTTTTCAATTAATAGTACAGTGGAAGGGAGGTTGTTCACAAAGGAGTCTAAAATTCAAGAGGAAGGAGTGAAATTCTTTTCTAGTCTGCTCTCTACACCTCAAAGCAATACTTCACAAAGTTTGAAGGATGAAAAGGAGCTATTAGATGCAATCCCAAATATTATTGACGCATAAATTAATAAGGATTTGTTGAAACCATTTACACTAGAAGAATTGAAGAATGTAGTATTCTCCTTGCCATCGGATAAAGCACCAAGTCCAAATGGTTTCACAACCATATTTTTTCAAAAATGTTGGGAAACAGTGGGTTTTGATCTTCTTTTAGTTGTAGAAGAGTCAAGAAGAACGTGTACAATGTTGAAACAATTCAATGTAAAAAATTTTGCTATCTTGCCAAAAGTTAAGTTTCCTAAAACCTTTGTAGACTTTAGGCCAATCTCACTTTGCAATAAATTTTATAAGATATTTACAAAAGCAATCTATTTAAGGTTGCAACCCTTCATTTCATCTATTATTTCCCAAGATCATGGAGGATTCGTGTTAGAATTTGAAACAAGCACGAAACCACAAGCCACGGGATCAAACAACAAACAAAGACACCTTCCACGCAAGAGATCTGCAAACAAGAATTGCTATATTCATCAACACAGAAAACTTACAAAAGAAGCTTTCAAGAAGATATGAAAGCTTTAGATATTTCTTGTGAATAATATCCAAGAGTAATTACAAAGAGGTTTGAATGCTTATAAGAGCAAAGCCCTAAATGAGAAAGGGATCAGATCATGACAAATGTCAACATCACATGAGATGTGACATAATGATCTAATATTAACTCAACTAATAAAGCATTCCTAAGTTTAGCTAAAGTGTGTGAGAATAAATTAGACTAATAATCAATTAAAAATTAATTAATTATTAGCTAATGTATGATAATTCTAACACCCCCCCTTAAGATGAACTTAGGGAGTAGCTAAAAACCCTAAAAATAATGCATGATGGGTTCCGACAAACAAGGCCAAATAAGGTACCCATGTACAAACAAAATATCTCTATAATGTGGAGAAATAGAAAAAACTTCATGGGAAAAACTCCACTCCAAGAAGAGATGAAAGCCAAGTGAAGAACTGAAGAAGCCTCCAAACAAGGCAAGGTTGTCCCAAAAGATACAAACAAAGAAACATCCAGAAGCATGAAGATGTTGCAAACACTGTCGAAGAAGGACTATTGAAATACTGGAAGAAGAACCTTTGTTGTGATCAAGATCAAGAAGAAATGAATCTATATGAGTGCCCCCAATGACACTACTCAAATTAGATGGAAACCAAAGGAAAACACCTAGAACTCGAAGATACAAATGGAAAAGGTACCAAAATTTTGAAGAACTGATCAATTCAAAATGGAAGGTCACCTCCAAAAAGAGGAATGCAAGAGTGTCCATATGGTAAGTGCTCCATCTCACAGAAATGCATGGGTAACCAGCCATTACATCCACCTAGTACATAGGAACAAATCCTATATACATAGCTCACTCCAATGTGAAACCAAGGAAGTAGTAGCACCAACAGTAGAAACCCCCCATAATGCTGACAAGGGAGAGGTATGACAGGTACACTGAAGTTGAATGCTTGAAAGTAGTGCATGAAGAGGAACCAAGAACATCTGAATGTGCAACCATGAATGTACAAGCAGGTAGAAAGGATGTGAAAACAAAATTCACATACACATGAGAAAGGTATGAAGAAAAAAAAGGAAAACATCAACCCCTATGGCACTTTATATCATAGTGCGAGTACAACAAGGCACAAAGTGATGTGCAAGATCCCATAATACAAGTGCAATACAAAGGCACTTTATCTCAGTGTGTTTACAAAAGAAAACATGCATGAAAATGATGTCTACAATGCCCAAATAGGAAAAAAAACTAGAATTACATAAAGAATAGCCAAAAATGAAGCATCCCATGCAAACAAGAAGTTCCCAGGAGCTAATATGTCCAGGTAATTCACTAGAGTGTGAAAACACAAAAAAATGAATAAAATGTATCTGGAGTAAAATCTAGAAAAATTACATGAATGGAACTAAAGAGCTCTGAAATACTGTTCCAACACCACTGAGATTGTGAAAAAGGGAGAAACTGGTCAAAAGTTACGAGCTCGGGACTGAAAACAAGTCCTTTGACTTCAACAAGTTGTACAATGCGCCAAAAGAAAAATAAAGTGATGAGACCCACACCAATGGAAATTTGACAAAATAAGCTTTCTAACGATATCTCGTTTTCCAAAAAATGATATCATTTGCCCAAGTTATGGCCAAAAGAAAAAAACACCCCTTTACAAAGGGGGTCAAAGGGGCCATGTGCAATAGTTTGTACCACTAACATTAGAATGACATCATGCTAACATTAGCAGAATATTCCTTGTCTCTGTCAGAAAAAAAAATCATCCCCCTAGGAAAATCCGATGAACGGAATATGCTTTGAGCCCAACAAAATATTTGTCGAACCCCAAAAAAGAGATGACGTCACCAAAAAATTTTTGTTGCTGCCTAAAACTTGAAAAAAAAGCCACCAAAGAAATACCACTAGAGAACTTGAGTTTGACACCTGCAAAGAGGAGTAGTTGCTGCTGGGAAAGGAGAAACCATCAGGATTAAATTCCAGAGGTGGAATTAAGGTTGACGACAGGACCAAGGCAGGTTATGGGTCCTTGTCGATGTAGGTGTACCTCGTACCCTGTAAAAACACTTTTTACAAGTCTCTTAAAAAAATATGCCAACCAAAAACTTTTTACAAATATGCTTTTTAATTTTTTAATTTATTTTTTAATAAATTTCAAAAAAAGAAATTTATAATAAAAATGTCAACCTGAGAAGATATTATTGTGATTTATTTTTTATCTGCATGCTGGGGAGGCCGTACGGCTTCCCTGGCAATTTTTTTTCCTCAGATGCCAACTTCACCAAATTTGACAATTTGATAGGTAATCTTAAGGTTTTTGGGCCTTCTAAGCATGATGGTGATGTTTGTTTAGGCTCAAAACACACCAAAATTGCAGCTACCCTCTGGATCTGGAAACAAAGCAACCACTTCAAAACCTCGTAGATCTAGTGTCAGAAATTGAAATCAGACGAAACAAAAAGCCAAATTTGACTTTCTCGATAGCTCTGGATCCAACAACAAGGTTCTTTTCACACAAAAATACTTCAAAAAATTCCCACCTCCAAAATTTGGAAAACAAGCAAAGGGGATTCAGATCTGAAGCCTGCAACCCTTGTTGAAGAAGAAAACCTCATAAATCGAGAAGGGGTTCGCTGAATCCACGCTATGATACCATGTTAGAATTGTGAAACAAGCACAAAACCATGAGCCACAAGATCAAACAACAACCAAAGACACCTTCCATGCAAGATATTTGCAAACAAGAATTGCTATATTCATCAACAAGGAAAAGTTACAAAAGAAGCTTTCAAGAAGATATGAAAGCATCAAATATTTCCCGCGAATAATATTGAAGAGTAATTACAAAGAGGGTTGAATGCTTATAAGAGAAAAGCCCTAAATGAGAAAGGGATCAAATCATGACAAGTGTCAACATCACACGAGATGTGACATAATGATCTAATATTAACTCAACTAATAAAGCATTCCTAAGTTTAGCTAAAGTGTGTGAGAATAAATTAGACTAATAATCAATTAAAGATTAATTAATTATTAGCTAATGTATGATAACTCTAACAATTTGTGCCAGGGAGGGAAAATGTTGAAGGGGAAATTGTTTCTCATGAAGTATTGCACTCAATTAACATGAACCATTTACTTGATTTCATTGTCAAGTTGGACATGACGAAAGCATATGATAAAGTGGACTAGAATTTTTTGATGAAATTTCGAGCTCAAATTTTGGATTTGACAAAAAGTGGTGTAAATGGATTCATTCTTGTTTGTTAGGGGCTAAATTTTCAGTTATCATTAATGGCTCTCCTTCTTGATTCTTCAGTGCAACCCAAGGGGTAAGGAAAGGGGATCCATTATCTCCATTCCTCTTCATTATCATCGTAGAAGTGTTAAGTAGAGCAATTCAACAAAGGCATTTCTAGGGATTGTGGCATGGGATAAAGATTTCACACACAGGATTTTTAGTAACTCACTCCCTCTTTGCTAACAACACAATTCTATTTGGTAAATCTGCTATGGTAGAAGCTTCTCAAATAAAAGAGGTCTTAGAAAAGTATGCATCGACATCTAGCAAAAAATTAATGCAACAAAATCAAAGATTTATGTATTCAATACAAAGACAACAATAAAGAGAAAAATTGTGAAGGCATTGAGGTTTCAGCTAGCTGAGCTTCCTTATACATATCTGGGAATTCGTTTTTTGTAGGGGCTAATAATATTTCATACTGGCCAAAAATTATTGATACATTAAAGTTAGGGATCTTGGTGTGGAAGGCTAGGTGGTTGTCATTGGCAGGATGCATCGTGTTAATTAAAACAGTCTTAGCAACCATCCCAAATTACTTCTTGGTAGTTCTTAAAGCTCCAAAATTAGTTGTGCTAGAAATTGAAAATATTATTAGAAATTTCCTTTGGAAAGGGAACATGAATGATTAGAAAAAGGTACCATTGATTTCTCTGCAAAACATGGCAATGGACAAGATGAAAGGAGGAGCAGGTATCCAAGATCTTTCTAGCAGAAATTTAGCTTTTGGTGCAAAGTTGGTATGGAAAATGTACCCTAAGGAAGATTCAAAATGGTGTAAGTTAATATAAGAAAAATATTTAGACTATGACAATCCAACAAGAATATTTACAATCTCAAACCCACCAGAAGGGTTAGCCATGTGGAATTTTTTAATCTCTTGTAGGGAAGTCATCAATTCATACTTAACATGGGAAGTCCATAATAGGGAAGAGGTAAACTTTTGGTTGGATTCATGGAATAGCTTCCCTCCACTTTAGAATATTCAAGAACTGCAAGTTGCAAGGGACATTTTAATAAGTGTATGGGGGATAAAGTTAAAAGCTTATGTAGGGGAGGTAGACAAGTTAACAACAAAGGTATCCTAGAAAGATTTTTCATGCACTGTAGTTATAGCTGCACAATAGGTTCTCATCCAAAACTTATTAAAGGATAGAGTGGTGTTCTTTTCAACTAAGCTAGATAGGGTTATATGGGCCCCTACAAAAATGGAAGTTATTCGATAAAGCAAGGGTTCAAAGATCTACTTAATAATCTTGATCATTTACTATCTCAAAGAGCATACTTATTTTATTGGAATGATAGAGTGCTTCCCAAATTAGGAACATTTGCATGGTTAGTCCTAAAAGGAAGAGTGTTGACAAGTGAGGCTAATAAAATTGGGGATAGCAGATCATTTAATTGTGTCTTATGTAATGAAGTATTAGAAGACACTGATCATTTGTTCTTAAATTTCCCATACACACAAAGTTGTTGGGAATCCATCAAATTTAAACTAAATTTGTATCTTCCACTCCCACAAACTATTTGGGAAGTATTCCAAATTTGGCCAGTCTTATATAAGACATCTTTATTTGTCAGTATTTGGAGAGTCATCCCTACAATAGTTGTTTGGTCCATTTGGTGGGAGAGGAATAAGCGCATCTTCAGGAAAGAAGTTTCTTTAGTCAGCTATACTATTTTGAAATTTGAGAAAATAGTGTCAGAATTTGTTAATGCATATGTTCAAGAATGCAAAATGTTAATTCAATGTTCAGAAATTGGGATAGCAATATTTTGCAGAATTGGGAGTATATAATCTTTCCTTTTAAGGGTAGCCTACACAAGTTCATAAATACAAAGTTGGATAGGAGATTGATTAAATGGAAACCACCTCCTCAAGGTTTTCACAAGTTGAATTTCGATGGGGCCTCAAGAGGGAATCTGGGAATATTAGGGGTAGGAATTTGCATTCAGGATTCATTTGGTACAGTGGTAGTGGCTAAGTCCTTTCAACTCCCTCAAGGTACAAACAATACACTAGAAGCTCAAACAATGTTGTTGGGGCTACAACTCGCTATCAATGTTGTCTTTCAAAAATTACATATAGAAGG